>VNWX01000226.1:0-26920 GCA_009869905.1 Ceratophysella communis
CATCAGCACCATTCGTTCGCATCATTCTTAAAAATTCCAAATATTTATCACGAGACTAACCTAATAGTTATTATTTATTTATGATTGAATTAATAATCTTGGACGAACCATGAGTTAAATATACGGACGGCTGTGGTTATAAAAATGGCGAGGTTAATGTATCGCTACAGGGCTTTGGGACGTCGCACCGTGTACCACGTCACCTGAGAGAAGTCTGAGCCTGTAATGACCGGATGACCGGAGGCAGCGGTCTACCCGTCGACGAAGAAGGCAAGCTGATAAGCTCTGTCGCGTCTTCATCGTCTGCCTGCATCGAAGACGTCGTCACCCCGTTTGAAAAATGCGTTCTGGCCAGTTGACCCAGCATTGGCGTCTTGCCCTTGATCAAATTGTCCACCATTTCACCTATCACACTTCCGTTATTCAGTGAAAAACCGGGTCTATCGGGTTCCTTCTTCTTAGGCCCATGTCCGTTCAGCTTCGTGTTTCCATTATTCGCTTTGATTGATGAATTCCGCGTGGAATTGGGCCGAGATGATAAGGACAGCGTCCTCGTGTCTTGGCTGCAAAAACAGTAGTATTTAGCATTAAAATCGATAATTTAAAATTAGCCTGCTGTTTAGCTAATTAAATGCATATAATTAATTAGGCATGCTTGACTTTCACCTACTTTCACTTCAGTGATTTTACGCATTAATTGCAGGGTGCGTGTAACCATAATTCTACGGTTACGAATTTACACTCCTTTAACCTTTATTTCGCAGTTTAGACCCTAGGCTAGAATTTTGTGCGAGTCAGATACCCAAAATTATCTAAGTTACCGTTTAAGTGTCTAATTAAATCATGTAATTAATTGGGTATGCCTGACTTTCACCTACTTTCACTTACTTTCACTTAAGTGATTTTACGCATTAATTGCAGGGTGCGTGTAACGATAATTCTACGGTTACGAATTTGCACTCATTTGACCTTTATTTCTCAGTTTAGACCCTAGGCTAAAATTTTATTGGTGAACCCGATACCCAAAATTATCTAAAATACCTATGCTATGTAAATTTGTCCGGACTCTGACTGCATACCTAGCTAACAAGGAAAAGGTCTTCCATCCGAAGACTCGGACTTACACAACAACGGCTATCGATTTTAGTAGATAATAGAGCGAAATAATCTGAAGGCTAGAATTGGAAGAACTAACAGAAGCGTGACAGAGTTGAGTATTAAGAATTGAACAACATAATAAGCTCCTCAATTATCTATACGCGTATAAGGGCCGAACCCGTGTATTTGGAAATACAAAATCCAAGGCCAGGCTGAGAGAAGACTGTAATTAGACTAGGCAAATAGGCTCTTTCTTTTCCAAGACCTTACATGGTCAAACTTCAAAAGTTTATGGAATTATAGGTGTAATGATTTAGTTGAAAAAGCTTATACAAACGTACACGAATAGTAATTTCTTCGGTTACCTATTCCTTTTTACGTTGGATAAGATAATGTCAATAGGCATGTAATTAGCATGTAATATGTTAAGGTCAGCTCAGGGGTAAAGTGGCCTGTGAGCTTGGGGCGCTGTTTTTATGCAAAATTTTCTCAAGCAAAATTTTGCACAAAATACATTACTTATATTTATTAAATTTTTGACATGAGTCACGTGTCAAGGTCACATTTTTACGAATTAAATAGAATTTATATTGTATACGACCATACAAGATAATTTCATAAATATTGAGCATATACATAATTCGAATATTGTTTAAATATGCAATCGTACGATATGCGCTTAGAAATGCGTCCGCAAGCCGTACTACGTCGCCATTGCCCTCGATTGTCAATCGTAATGTCAATGCTGGTCATGAACATTAGCATAAAATTAGACGCTCTTTTCATATGTCAATCTCCAGTAATTCTCACAATTTGTGAATTGTACAATACAGTGGCAGTGTTTTTCCTATACGTAGATTTCTGCTGACGTATTCAAATTCGGACGCAGAATTGCTCTAATAACAGTTACCAGATACGTAACTCATACATGCGCCTATGGACGGACATTGGCTAGGAGATCATTAAATACGACCCAATACTGACATGTAAAACGAGGCAATTTAGCCTTAGCCAAATACCGGAATTCTATTTAGAAATAGCCGATACTGTAGTCGTCTGTCAGGAGTGATATTACTGACTGTTAGATATTAGATATTACGAGCTGAAGCTTGAGCAATAACCGCAGTGGACAGTTGTAAAGGTTATACTATTATACTATTGATATCTACAGGGAGTGTATAAGCATTATTTGTGCGATAACATAAACTTCTTTTGAAAAGAATTTCTGAATTCCACATGGCAATTCTTGGGCTTGAAACACACGAACTCATTTAATATTGACGAAGGTTTTGGAAGAGTATTGATTCTTCGTCAGCATGTAAACGAAGCATGATGGGAAGTCTTGTGTTATTAGATTTGGCAGCCAAGCCTAGATGCTCTCCTATCTGCCTACACAGGGTATTAATGTCAATTGAGCTTCCATGTGAGCCAGGAGATTATCACCAATTCGTGACTGACTTAAGAGTCCGCGTGTGAGCTAAGCAGATTGGATGGGACGGAACATTTTAATGTGTGTCACGAAATTAGAACGAGATGTTGTCTGCGTGGACACTGTCCAGAAAGTCCAAGAATATGCGTAATTTGACGCCTACGAGGAATTATTTTTAGTTAGCGGATGCTACTCAACATGGGAATTTTCAGACATGATACATTGGTGGGTAGGCCAATTAAATATATGGTAAAATTAAGTAAAATTAATTGCCCAGTACATGTGCCGACAGTGTCGCAAAACTCAGGAATTCCCCACTAATTCGCTTATTCATGTTGCTAGCCGAATTTAAGTATACTTTTCGTATAATTGTAAATTTTGAAATTGAGCGAAGCGCTGGATAGCCTAATTTTGGAGCTTGAGCATGTTCTAACATTACGCCTGTCAATTTTGTAAAGTTATTTCAGATATTTCTGACGTCACACTTTGAATATACTTATTTCAGACCCCTAAGCCCTTAAGGCCGGTCTATGTACTACGATTTCCCCCGATTCTATTGATCAAAGTCAGTCCGACCCTGTCCCTGTGGACCTAATATCGTCATTATTTACCCAGTGACGCTCTATAGGGTTGACCCTGTCTCGAATTGCCAGTAGCCTGTGACTAAATGCTAGCTTCTAGCCTTCTAACTCTCAAATGCAGGCAGACTTTACACCTACCACCCAATCAATGCACGCTATAATCACTCTCCGTCTGAATGAATAAAGCTGAGAATTCGAGTACTACAGTTCAAGTAACTATGCCCATTTCCGTCTCATTTGCTTTGACTCGTTATTGCTATAGAATTCACGTTATAATAGTCGCATTGTCCAAATTCGAAACTGTCATAAACATATTAGAGTTATGGGAATGGGTAGCATGAATATTTCAGGTTAATGTGATTTCTGGGAAATAGGAGTATTGGACCAATAGATAATTTAATTCGATTTGGTTGGTAAATACGGAGAATTGATGTATAGCTCCAAAATTCTAAGGTTGCGACAATTAAATACTCGTGTAGCCGTTCATTAAAATTATTATAAATCCAAATTAAAATTATTTTATAATGAGTGAAAAACAGTTGCGTGGTGGATTTCTGTGCTGAGCATCGTGAATTGTGACAACGACTATTCAGCATGATATATTGAATTTAAGAACTTACCCAAAAGAATCTCTGAACTGTGCAGACTTGGAGAAAGCCGTAAAGGCCGGTCGTGGGTCCTCAGTGCGTATCTCAGTGATGGTATTTCGTCGTTTTCGGCTCACCGCTTTCCATCGGAGTAGCAGGAACAAAATAGCGCTTAAAAGAACCATGGAACCGAGCGGAATTCCTAGGGACATGCCGAGATTCGCCATTTCGGTGTCCCGGCTGTAGAACGGCACTGCTACCCGGCTGTTGATTTCGTTGAAGTAGGAGTAGCTATAGAAGCACGGGAAGAGCGTGCCTGGACGGAGAAAGCGCTCTTCGAATAAGGAACAGTTGACGTCAGGTGGGTATCCACATCCGTTGGGGTTGATCATCAGCGTTGCATCTGGCGGAATTGATTCAATATTTAATAAGCACAGATATAGGGAGATCATGGCTGCGTTGAAGCCACAGCCCATTTTACGCAATCGGAGGTCATGTTTGACCAAAATCAGTGAAATAACGTCGACTTACTGTAATAAGTCGTTGAGTTATCTTCGGAATTCGGATCGGGATACACCTGATCCAGTAGTCCTGGTGGAAGGCTATCTTCGTCCCAGGCGATGGACTGAACCCCGTCCTCATCTTCGACAATGCTGACGTTGAGTCCGGAGTATTCGTAGTAAACGACCATGATAAACGTGCAAGTGTAGAGGTCGGCCGTGCAGCCTTCTCGACAGGACGGCATGACGCAGTTCGTCGGACCGGTCACGTTCCGCTGAAGCACCGTCCTACAACGAATACCCATACCAGTAATGAAGCTTGAATCGGATCGAGATTTTAACGCATGCATACATATTTTGTGTTTGAAGCGGAACAGAATTCAGAGAGTACGCAAGCAACTAGCAATTAAAATAACTTTTTGCTTAAATAAAGGCCATTCCCTTAATCAATTTTTTCTAATAATGGAAGTGTATATTCACTCAGGTCCAATCCCCAAATTTTTTTGGTTAACACTAACCATAATATCTCGGTGTGCACCATACGAAATTTTCAAGGAAGGAATGACCGGTGAAAACCATTCTCTCATTTCATTTCTTGAACTTAAGATTAAATCTAATCGATTTAGTTTAACTATTCAGACATTTTCTGGCAGAAGGTCAAGAAGCTACGAGCTTCTGGCGAGAGACGAGATAAAGATACCCCACCGACCCCGAAAGCCGGTTGTATAAAAATCTCATTATGACCTAGGCGTATCGCCTCTCGGAAATTTCGCCTTGGACATTTGGCCTGTTTATCTGGCCCGATTTCTCAAAGTAGGTACAGGCCGCATAAAATCTGGAGCCTGATGCCTTGTACCCATGATCATGACCTTTATAATATGCTCGACCTTTTGAGCTTACCTGCAAAGTCCAGGATCCTGTTTGAATTGAGCTCGAAGTCCGACCACGATGGGGTCGACGATAATGAGGCAGGCGAAGAGCAGGGAAGCACCGGACAAAATGAGCATAACTGACACACTAATTGTGGCAAAAACCTGGAGGCGCTGCTTACAGGACCGCTTCTTCCGCCCGCCCCCACCCCCTCCACTGACCGTTTCTTTCTTTTTGTCCACTGATTCCTGACGCCGCTTTTTGGCCGCCAGCACTTTTTCTTGGTCCACCACGGTCGACGACGGCCTAGCAGCACCATTGCTCTGTGACAGCGGTCCACTTGAAGCCACTGAGGGGGAAGGAGGGGTAGCTGCCAGTAGGCTCGACTTGGAATTCTGCTTGATTCGACTCCCCACCCCCACACTGCCATTTCCACTACTGCTCGAAGCGGCGGCGGCGGAGTGCTTCGTGTACAGATTCCTCGGACGGAACTCATCTACGGACGCGGCGGTTCGGAACGGCGGTGGCGGCGGGAAATGCTTCCCACCCTTCTTCCCACGTCTCGCCGCCTCCAAGCTATTTGTTGTGTTGATGTTGAGCTGGGCCGGAGGTCCGTCCCCAAACCTCGGCTCAGTTGCTTGGCTCATGCTCGAGCATTGTTTAGAGGCTACGCCTCAGAACTGCACTCAGGTCAGCAGGTCAGCTCTCGTCAACAATGGAATCCCACGGAATTAAATGCAGAGTGATTCCCTTGAGCTTACGAGAGGTAGTGGAGAGTGTGTGGCCATTAATGGCTCCGTCCTCGAGTAAATGATTCTGAAGAAGGAATGTCAATATGCTGGTATTAGGCAGCAGTACTTATCGGCGCATATAAATAGTTGATTAGTCCTCAAAAACTCTGCTTAGCTCGTCGTTCCCTTCTTCAGCACGGAACCCCATGTCCTGGACAAGCCAGAAATGCTCCACTTAAGCCAGGGATACGCGGCCAGGGCTTTCTCCGCTTTCTCCCTCCTTTGCATCAGCCCTTGTTGACACACTCCAGCACTTCCCCGTGTCTTGGCAAACAGTCCCATCCAAGTTATCCGCATTCCAGTAAAAGCCTTGTCCCAGGAGCCACACTGTCTTGTCTCTGCACACGACTGATGGCTTGGCCTTTTCCCGAGAATCGCATGGCCGATTTTCCAATGCATGTAATGCAGAGAAAGCGTTCCCCAAAGAAAGCAGAGGGGAGACAGGTAAAACGCTAAATACAAACACAACACGGGCATGCTTGTTTCTGTTAAGATTCCGGCACCTCGATGATCTGCAGGTGAGATCTAATGAGAGCCTACGCTCAGGCCTATGTTAAAATTTTCCAATTAATTTAATAATGCAGGCAATATTTCGTGTATGAAAATTGTGCCATGTTTTGAATTATTTGTAAACATAATGTAAATATTTTAAATTTAAATGCCGCATGCTGTAAATAATAACTGAAAATATTAATATCCATCAAATTCGAAATTAGTTGTGTAATTCCGTGCAGGTACTTTGAACCATTGATTCACTCATGTTCATCATTGTCAAAATGCCTGCCTGAAGCTCGGCTTTCACTTAAGCTATCACTGCTTTCATCTAGCGGAGAAAGTTCAAAACTTTCAGTGAAAGTTCAAACGCTAAAATCCTTGTTATTCCTTCCGCTAGATGGCAGGCAGTTTCCAGTAAGAATTTCTGAGCAATCCTTGCTTTCTCCTAGCCTTTTACCAGCAGTGCCAGCTTAGCCGCATTGCATATGTATTAGCATGCAAATAACCCAGGCCGAGAATTAGCTGGTTACCTAAGTCCATTCCCTCCAGCGTTCGTTTCCCGGTGCGTACTACTTCTTAAGTATTCTCAAAACTTTGAAACTTTTGTTATCCAAAAACTTTCTCTCCAGGTTCGAGCTTAAGAATATTGTTATCTAAATTAAGTGGTGATAGCGGAACAGTTCTGTTTTGATTGTAATTCAAACATTTCCTCTATTATTCTTGCAAAAATGCACTCAAAGAACATCTGTGAGCTTGCATGAAAGTTGTTTTAATTGATTGAAATAGTCATGTTTTATGGGATTCCACGACGAAGAAATTACATTTACGAGCGGATGAGCAGCAAGTGAGGTAGTCTTATCCGCCCTAGAACGGCGACTGACTGACTCGCTTGTAGCGAATAGCCGGCTTTTATTTGATAGCCAGGACAGCACATTTCCACCGACTATTGATTAACAATTACTCAAGGAGTGACGTGGTCCGGGCTGCTATGATATTCCTGTCTTGAACCTCTACTGCCGTTCATCCAGTCAATTCAAGGCAGTCAAGAGCTTAGCATGCTATCTCGAAGAAACTCACTTTCGTCTAGTTGTCAAAGCAGGGCAGTCGAAATTGAGCGTCAGGTCTTTCTCCGCAGAAACACCGTGCCGAATATTCACCAATAAAAACGGATCCAAATATGCTGCGGGTACATAAGCTGAAGCTTCTTTCTTGTAGCCTATGGTTCGTTCGTATTCATAAGGACTTTTGGTAACTGGAAAACAATGTCAAGACAAGTCAAAGAAGAGTGTGGCTGGTTCTAAAAGCTTCTCCTTCTGTTGTCTTTTTTCTTTGTGAGACAAAGTTTCAAAAGGAAAAGAGCTCTGAGTCTACATAAGAAGACTAGGAATAGAATCAAAAGGACTTTCGTAGAAGCCTTGGTGCTTGACGCATTCTTTCCGTCCAGCTCAAGCTCCAACGACTTTCTCCTTCCGCTTTCTCCGCCCGGCTTATGCCCTCAGTTTCTATAAATATACATACATAATAAACTGAAGCGACGACCAGGCGGAAAATAATCAAAATCGATATTTGACGCGCTTTCGTCGAACCGGATTAAAAACTAGCTGTGGCACCCAAGTTCCAAGTGCAAAAACCAAGGACTGTCTTGTCAGAAGCCATATAGGCCTAGCCTGAGCCTCGTCATGAAGGAATTATTTATGATAGCTCAGGGCACGTGGGGGTATATACCAAAGTGTGGGCGAACATGCAAGGGTCTGTGGTTTGTAGAAATCAGTTATTCATTAAGGGAGTTCTTTGATATTTGAAAATACCACGAATTTCCCAAGTGCAAAAACCAAGGACTGTCTTGTCAGAAGCCATATAGGCCTAGCCTGAGCCTCGTCATGAAGGAATTATTTATGAATTACACACGGTTGACAGAAGAAAGCTAGGCTACGCCTAGTAGCGACCCTCTGCATGCTTTACAGTAACGCAGCATTAACGCATCTCACTTTCACCCGTTCGTTCCATCTATAATTGATTTAGTCGTAGGAGACAAATTAGAGGGAAGAGACTGAAGGGTTCCGACGCAAACTGTCTGAATGCTTCTTGCTATGCAGAGAAAAGGAACGAGCAAACAACAACTTTCACTTAAGATTAGTGAAAGTACTTTCTGCCGGCATAAACAGCATCCCAAATCCCATCAAGGCATAGCTCAGGGCACGTGGGGGTATATACCAAAGTGTGGGCGAACATGCAAGGGTCTGTGGTTTGTAGAAATCAGTTATTCATTAAGGGAGTTCTTTGATATTTGAAAATACCACGAATTTCAGTTAATGCTTATTGCTACAACTGGTTTTCCACGCTAATTCTCTTACTGTAAGCTCGTATTAGCAGTGAAATGCGTTTCTCGAGAGCTCATTTTATAGTTATTCGATCGGGGTTACTGAAATTATGAGCCCTTGTCATCGAAACCGGGTTAAAATCTATTAGTTAACGCATATTTGCGTATACTCGAGTATATTGACTACAGCGACAAATTGCGTGGTTTGCGGGGTCATCCGAGCGTTTCCTGATCGAATCAACTGATTTAACAAATTCGCAAATCTCTGAGACGATTTTATCCTAGCAAATCGATTTGCAGTAGCGTGAAAATCATCCTTATACAGCCACCATAAATCCAATGCCTCAAACCGAAATTCCCCGTATCCTTACCACTGCTCATTCGATTTCCTTCACCAAATGTGTCATTTTATGAGCGATCTCCTAAGTGAAAGCCCATTAGGAGAAAGAGCTCAGGAGTCGGGAATTGAGTTTGAGTCTGAGCTGAGAAGCAAAGTTAAATAAATAGAAGCAAAAAAAAAAAAAAAAGTCGGGGATCCATAAGACTTCGTCCCAAGGCGTCGTAGAAGCCTTTACGTCGACACATTAAAAGATCAAGAGGCAAGAGTGGGCTTACCTTATTACCTTTTTTTAAGGCTTCTGTCTGCTTATTTCTCGGCTTTTCACAAATCCCTAAAGGAAAAATAGCTCTGTGCTCCGCTCATCTCCAGGCAACCAAACACCAAAAAATCCTTTTTCTCACCTGCCACACTCAATTCGGAGGCTAATCATTCACGAAAGAGGCGAAGACAGATTTGGGGATCAGAAAAAAAAGCAAATTTCGGAATTAAACAGAGCAAAAAGTACAAAATTTGTACGTTAGGGTAAAGCGGTGTCAACGGTAAATTATAATGTAGTGAAATATTTTATTTAAAAGCTCGTAAAACCAGGAAATTTGCGGAAATTCGCCGTGAATGCGTAAGGCAATTCAAATCGCAATAAATGAATATTTGCGAGAATTCGATCGATTTCTGAATCTCATGCCAGTGCCGGTCACTCCATGAATCTCCATACACTAAAAAATAAGCCTTAAATCCAGCGCATTCCTATTTCGCATTGTTTTTGCAAAAAAATCCGTGGTCAATACTCTGGAATTGGATTCTGATTGCATTGCTTTGCCTTGCAAATCCGAGTGAATCGAATCTCGAAGCCCCCCTGACCTCGTAACTCAATATCCGAAGAAATGAATCCCTTGAATCCCCTTGCAAATCTTCAGTATATTATAACAATGCAGCATTTTGATATTATTGAGTCTAATGCATGTTCGTAGTTTGTATAAATAGGATTTTTCATTTTTTTTTGGATTATACATTTTTTGTTTTTAAATAATTAATTAGTATAATAGTACAATTAATTAGTAATTAAGTAACTTGTCAATAATACAGCGAAGTTATATAATAAAATGTTTTAATCGGCAGGAAGAATTCAAAGCAGTTTTTTTTTCATAGCAGTTAGCAGCATGTCATCATCATTCTTGATCAAAAGAATAAGGATAAGGTTATTTTTACCACATGGTTCATTTTTTCATTATGAGACGCAAAGGATTTTACAAGTTTTTTTTTTTTGAAAAAGGTAATTATTTTTTGTGAGGTGTTTTATAAGTCGCCTTCAATCATTAGTTAACGTTTTATAATAATAGCGTAACGCAGCAATTTTTTTAAAACTTTAATATTAATTTTTTTTTGTTTCGTTGTGAACTTCATTTTTATCGCAAGGTGAAGTGGGCGCAGGGGGAGCAGCGTAATATAAAAAACGAAGGGGCGTTGTTTGAAGCAGGCGGCGGAGGCAGGAAGGAGAAACTCAACTAAGATTAATTGTAATTAATTTAAGAAAATCTTGACTTTTTTTGAAACTTTTTATTATGGAATGGAGCCAAAATTTCAAGCATTTTCTGTTAAAAATTATGTTATAAAATCCAAATTTGATAAAAGCTTATGAATCAATCCTTACTCTCGTCATCACAGGGAGCGGGAAAGTTAAGTTTAATTATAATTGAAATTTTAGACTGAAATTTGCGGAAGAACAAAAATAAAAATTCCGTCAGAGACGCAAGATTGTTCGAGTCCAAAATTCACGCCAGGTGCGATTTTCCAGCAACAAATTTTCAAGTCATATTTTTTAGCCTGTTAAGTCGTTGATTTTTAGCAACAATAATACGACAAGTGGAGAGCCTGCTGGTCTGGCGCCAAGATTTGAACTGTATTGTAATAATTCCGCACCTTAAGCCTGAATTTTGAGTCTATTGGGCATGATGCATGATTAACCCGTAAACTTGCCACATGTCTCCACACTTTTATCGACGCTTTTGAGCAAGATTAATTATATGACATGTGGCCGTTGTAAGACGCCGCTCTTCTGGCGCCAATACCTAAACACCATGCCCAATTGACCACAAATATTGCGTCCCACGACAGAATCGAGCTATAAAAACTTTAACATAACCGTTACTCGTGAAATTCCCGGATTTTCGTACTTAACAGCGCTTGCGTACGGTGCAGGATTAATAATGTAATAAACGAATAAATGCTCTCGACTATAAGGAAAACTGCCAGCGGATACCGATAACAAAGCATATAAGTAAATACCCTTAACAATTACAGTAATAATTTCTCTACAGATTATGGAACCCTAAAAGTAAAAAGTCAAAGTACATGTGACTATCTGTTAGTAAATATTGAATTCTTCCATTTTGGGGGATGGGGAGTTGGGTTATTCCGCCTCAATGACTAGCAATAAAGTATAGCAATTACTTTCTAAATTGAGATTGATTGCATCATACACAAGTATTTTTCCCTTAGTATTGAAAATTGAACTGATTTCATGGACTTTTTTTTTCATTCAGAGCACAGAGTAAAAAATAGCCATTGTTTGATAATGAGTGTGAGTGATTGAGTGAGCTTTTTTTTTCTTTCCTTAGCAGGTCTTCTAAACAACAACCTCAGTAAGTAGTAACAGAGCTTTAATAGAGCGTTTCTAAAACCTTTTCTAGCGGATCTGTGATCTGACTGACGGATAATTATTTAGCTTGGAATTGAATAGAATAGAAGGGGTTTTACAGTTGGTTGGTCAATTTCAATGTTTTTTTTTCTTTCTTCCGAGAGCTCTTTCACTTGGGTCTCCAGGAGATGTTGTTGAGTCCTTGGAAGGATCTCTTGAGTGAGGCCGAGTCAGCCCAAGCCGAATTCAAATATTCATCATCATCGTCCACCTCCAACTTCTGTGAGAAACAGGAAATCAAACGGAATATTAAGAAATAGAATACACAGGAGTACACAGAAAAGCTCGTGCAAGCTAGGCATGCAGAAAGCAAGCAAGCGCGGAGAAAGCTAAAGCCAAAGCTCGCAAAGAAGCTTTCACAAGAAGTCTGTAAATACAGAAGCAATTTTAGCTGAAGCCATAAGTATATCTCCGGGAGTCAATAAGCTATAACTGGTGAAAGCAGTCGGAACCTCGTTCTTATTATTAAGAATGAACACGGGGATCCACGTGCTAATCTCTGAACTGCCGGAGCTCCTACACAAAAGCCACGTCTAATCCATTATTGATACTCGCACGTTCAAACTATTTCGATACATTACGATTACGAGGCTCAGCTTGGCTTTCACTAATTGCCCAATACGGGTGAAAGCATGTCGGTAACTGTGCCAGGCCATGTGGTATACGTCAATAGCCTATATTTTGCATTTTCCAGGTAAATCTTTAATTCGATTGCAAGGCGGGTCTATGAGTATATTTACCCATACATCATGCAGTCGTCGTCCCCTCAAATCTCATTATTTATTCAAACGGAAACTCACAATAGATTTTCCTGTACTTGAGTTCCCGTCAAAGTATGGGGCTATTATCAGAGCCAAGCTCAATTATACAAAAAGGTCCAAATACAGACATTAATAGTCATAAACTAGCAGTACTCTGTGAGGGCATTGGGAGAAAGGTATCTGGTAGACTTTCACCTCCCCAACGACCATGTCTATTCATACGCTTCAGGAGCTTCATGCGGATCTATCGATCTCATCTTTTTTTTTCAGGCTAGGAAAAGCCTACGTTCTTCAGTTCAGTGAGTCGAGGCCCTTCTTGTCCAAGGGAAAACCCACCATCTTGCAGTACTGCACCCAGTACACAGAGCACCTAGTAAATCCATCGAGGAAGCTCATGCTAGGATAAAATACGATACATCTACGGCTTAGAGAGGCTTGTAAAAAAAAGAGAAAGCTAGCGCATGCATTACATCACATAAGCACAAATTTAATCAATAGCTTTTGGCTAGAGACGTCCAGCAAACTCTAATAATGGACTCAAAGTCAACATAAATATTTCCAGAGTGTCCCTTTGGATTATACGGGGGATGTCGTATCATTTTTGCAAAAATTCCAAAAAGTGCATGAGATAATTTGGCTGCTGTGCCCTGGAGTATGTTTATTTTGCCGGTAGCTATTTGCACAATTAGAGGATTAGCAAACGTACCCTCTTCTGTACTCAAGTCAGTACAGACCGTATTACTGACTGACTCCATGGAAGAGGGCAGAGTCGTGGGGTCAGACTCCAGAACTACTTGTGCATGACGGAATACACTAGACAAGACACAGGGGCATTAGATGCTGACGCACAGATTGGAAACGCTAATATTTAAGGCATCGATTGAACATTAAATCTACAATCAACACCCGGTAGATCGCACATTCAATCTAACGCTTTTGCAAATCAATTTACGTTTTAGTCTGTGGAATTTCAATGGGTGGTAACGCATTAATTCTCTCCGGTAAGCTAGCGGGTTCCAGAAATCTCTGCCGACTCACTGGAGCGGGCTCAGTGAGCGGTGGGCTACCTGGATCACATTGCGGACCTCTAGAATTCCAAACACAAAAGCAAAAAAGTACAGGTAAATGACGACATCAACAGAATTAATAGGAACAGACGATAGGATATACGACTAGATGTAAGTAACGAAACGGACAAGGCATGCTAATACCACATCCATCTAAGGCCAATCGTCTAATGGTTTATAAATACCTACGTCTAAATTCATTCACGTAACAGAGCTAAAGTTAAACCAATAAATCAATAGTCTAATGACCAGGACTAGACTTAATAATCTCTCTATATTGCTCATTCACCAATCAACTCTAGTCTAAATTTAGACTATTTCGGACTCAGCACGATCAATTGAATAACTGATAAGTTAGAATGCGGAATTGGGCGAGCTATCCAGATGGACATGTCCATACACGAGCACTAAAGCTATAGTGTGTCACTAGTGACGGGATTCTAGCTAAAGGTCATTCGTCACGGGAAATACCATGCTGCTAAACCAATCATGAAAATTTTCCGGGCATATGGTCAGGGCATATGGTCTTCAAAAATTTACCGCAGGTTTTGGGACTCGTTTCGTAATCGGCTGGATGATCGAATATTTTTGTGACCGATTCTAGCCATAAGCTAATATTCCTATTTAGTTAGTTTTGGTTGAAATTTACGCCATCACCGCACGGAGTAAAGGCACTTTTAGGGACACAAACAATATACACTGATTAAATTATGTTATTTAATTCAAAAACAGGGAGGAACATTACGGAAAACACGAAATCTCATGCAGCACGACACCAAAGGCTTCAGAGATGACAATTTTGAACAATACGACGAATTTTACACCAAAAAACGACAGGAAATGAGTAAGCGAAATTTTCTAAGGTCACTAAAGCTCATGTCAAGACACTGATTCTATTGTTCTAATGCCCATACTTTACTAACTCGTATGCTAGACCAGCGTACTAAAGCAGCCAACATACAGAAATGTATGAAATGTATAAGTACCCATGAGAGTAAAACAGTGGTTTGGTCCCTGCGACTGTTTTTTGGGGTAAAAACAGTGAGGCTTGAGTGAAAAGTCTTTAATGCCGAATTAGCTGACGTGACTGACACTTGTGTGACGTAAATGAACCCAGAATAAACTAAAGCTGACGGAAGATGTGACAGTTGACGATGAGGCGGTGGGGGCTTCTCGTAGGAAGAAAGTGTATAATTTTGAAGGGATTACATTTGAGGACAAACTTAATACCAACAATAACAAGTATAATATTTCTCATTGCGTTAAGTTATATAATAGGTACATAATTTATAAATTAAAGGAGGATGGAGGAAAAAGGCATTTTTGTACGTACTTCCAGTATATTTCATTTAAGTCCAAAAGCTTGTAATAGGAAGGAATATAATGAACCAAGAACTTAATTGAGTGTAATTTGACAAATTAAAAGAAAAAAACGTTCTTCTCCTTTTTATATTTAATTTTTTTTCTTGTATAAGAAGTCAAGCCGTTTTTTTAGTACTTTTAATTGTTATTATTGTTTTTTTTTCTTATAGAAGCAAGAGCAACATTTAATATAGGAATGAAAATCTCTCTGTTAAGTTTATGGGAGGGGTTCTTTTTATTTAAAAGTTAACGTCGTCGTCCTGGGTTTCTTTTTGCCCTAGCCTATAGTTTCAGCCATTTATCAAAGTTGGGTTTTTCTCTCTCGCAAATTATTTGTGTCCCCTAAAAATCCGTCTCTTCGAAGCCCCCGAGCAGAGTTGGCTCGCCCCTAAAAATCAGCAGATAGGAAAAAAGAGAGCATACTTAGCAATTTTTATACAATACATATAGATTCGCGGCATTACACATTACAAACAAGATCTTGGATTGGGTATCTGTTTTCGAAATTCGTGTGCCCTATGTTTGGTCAAAATATCTTAGTAAATCATTAACTTAGACGTCGAATATTTTAATTTCTAATTGGGGGGAGTATCTTTTGTCTTGACTGCAATATATTACTAGGTAGCTCGTTTCCATAATCCGATTTTCCTGTTTTCGCCTTAAAATTGGATTCGAATTTATACTAATATTCGGGCGACAAATCTAAGAAAATGATCAAGTTTCACGTCGCTTTTTTAAAATTTGAATCGAGAAAATAATTATTTTAACTTCTAAACATGTTTTTTCAGTTATCTCGGGTCCTTATTCAGATGAAATCTGAATTTAGATTAGATTTAAATCTCGATCTCATCGAATCTCAAATCTCAATCCAAATATTAACGAAATCACTACCGCGGAAATAAATTACACATATTAAAAGTTTGATATGAGACTTTCACTGGAGCAGAAGTGACTAATTTTAAATTCTACTCATATTCCTATGGTTTTGTAAATTAGAAGTTTTGTAGGTTTATTACTTGAATTAATAGGAGTTTTTGAGTAGGAAAAGAAAAACAATTATTAGACTCCTGCTGAGGAACTAATCCAAAGTTCGTTGCGTAAATAAGTAGGCAGACCAAGGGGATTGAGGCTAATTAAATTGTAGTCGAGCTATATCGTTGTTCCACGTGCATAAACCCAGATTGGATTAGTTTCTACAATCCCCCAATGGCCTCACCAGAAAGAAGCTTAAACCTTAACGGCGGCGCTATTGATTCCCAGGACACTCCAGGCAGAAAATGAGTAATTAGGGCATTTTACATGGAAACGGCAGTTCTTTAACTGACACCCCGTAATTAAATGCAGCATTAGCTCAGCTAAAATAACTCACAAGACGAGACAGGCTAAATATGCCCGCATCTACATGGACTCCAATGCATATCTAATGACACACGGAACGGAATAAAATTACACGGCTCATCCTATGCTATTAATCTGCATAATTCCTGTTCCAGAAGAGACCAGCCTGGCAGTAGCACTACAGGGTAGACTATTGCACTAGCCAAGCCTGCGTTCGAAGATGCGGGCTGAGTGCACGCTTGGCTGCTTTCTCCAGGTCCACACATGTACGGAGAAAGTCAGTGTCCCACGCTCTTTCCTCCTCTGTTCTTGGCTCGTTATTATTTTATTCATACACAGTCTCCCCAGCTCAGAAAATTATAGATGAAAACCCAAAGCAAGACACAGCTTTGTAGTCCTGGTGGTCGAAAGTTCAGTTTTCAAGAGTTAGACCGACTGACGGGCTTCAGTGAAGCGTGTGTGTGTGTGAGTGTAGGTATGCTGGGTATGCATTATAGAAGGCTGGTGGGCCACATGAGGAGAGAGAAAGCAGGGAACCCGGCCAAGAGGCTATAAAGAGCCGAATGGGTCGATTTCCGCTTTCCGCAACTCTCCTCACAGGCATACAAACTGTTTCGGTCGTCCGCTTTCTCCATTTCCAAGTGATTGCGTCAATAGCCACAAATTCCCGTTCCTCGGCCATATATTTCATAGACCCCAACCTCACTCTCCGCAACTCATGAATCACATTTACATTACGTAGACAGGGAGCTCGAGGCAGAACTAAAAGAACTGGATACAGGGCCAAGGAAAGTCAGCATTATACTCCAGTTCAAGACTGACAGGCAGATGAGTGTCCAGAGAAAGATTATTGACCATTTATGGATTCAAAGTGTCTCGAGCTCTTTATTCTTATACATGTGAGCCGTCCTTGCTCTACTTTGCTCGATGAAAGCATCGAACTATATTGTGTTAAAAACGCTATATGCTATTTTTACCACAACTTCTCATCCGTGGCAACGGCAACTTTCACCAGTTTAATTAATCAACTTAATTCGATAACCAGACACTTGCATTGCTAGGTCTTCCGAAGCCTGTCACAAATTCGATTGGGAGTAGAATTAGGCCGCTGCTGCACCGACTAATTCTGAAGGCTAGACACACAGGCTCATTTTCCTACTCAGCCAATTAAAATCCTGGACCAACAACTGCGTCGTCTGATGCTTTAATCCAACATCCAACGTAATTAAATTCCGCATTTTAAAAATAGATGCAACTCTTGCAGTTTTGCTAATTAATACGGCGTGGTTGGAAATCCGTCAGTGAAAGCAGGAAAGCCTTATAACATGAAAATCTGCTGAAGGGAAACGACAGTGGAGTTCCGTAATGGTAAAATAATGTAGGCTTTAGCTAATCCTTACTCTATAGAATCTCCCTTTCAAATTGGAGACCTCGGCCGTTCACGCCAACAGGGTTGCAAATGATAGCACGTTAGTTTCAAACAATTCTGAGGCTTTAGACTGAAATCAAGCCAAACTTCGAGCCTACAACCCTGCCTCCTAAACCTCCTGACGTGGAGCAAGGCCGGAGTTTGCCATTTCCATTTCTCCGAGGCTCAGGAGAGAAGCCATAAACACATGCATCATCATTTTAAAAGAGAAAGTCCTGAAGTCTTGTGAAAAACCCAAGACAAATCAACAAAATGGAAGAGAAAGTAACAACTGAACGTAGCTGGGCAGAGCACAGAGCAAAGAATTGAAATCCGATTCCCGGCACCCGTCCAAGAAAAACGCAGTAAGAAACGAGAGGAAGGAAAGAACAATAATATGAAATCCAATCCTCTTTCTAGGTCAAACAGATCTTATGTTGGTAAGCTTCAACTAAACCAACATCTTCTGCAACGCCACAGATTTTTATTCACAAATAGATCTGCACAGCCTTCAAATCCCAATGTATTCCTATTCTGAATCAGATCATATTTCAAAGACAAACGTCAATGCAGCAGTCAAGTCAACAAATCTTATTTACAAATGTGTCTACAGAATGTCAATAAATTTTCAAACCTAGGGCATACGAATGGCAGCCTAAACGCCAAATAATCAGATTCAACAGGAAACGAATCTGCATTCAATAAAGACCTCTGGCCGAGATGAAACGCTATGTACATAAGGCAATTTTCCAGGTATTTGGTCTTTGAAAAATGCCGTGAGCGGAGCAGTTCTGCCGCTAAGGCTCCCAGGAACAAACCAAGCTGATTTTCAAGAGTTCCTGTAAGTAGGTACCTATATTGTTTTTACCTTAGGCTCTGTGAAGCACTTCCGTTATCTCTTTCTCATTTCCGCTCACCCAAGCCTAGAAAATCCCTCTGGGAACCATGAGCTACCAGTAGGGACGACTAATAGAACTTTTAGCCCAAAGCGTCTCAACTAATTTCCCACATCCCGCATGCAATCCATGACTGTCACAGAAAGACAAGCATTGAAAGAGAGAACTTTTTTCCACTTGCCGATGACCAGAGGAGAAAGGAGTGAAAGCTCGCCATTCTTCTTTACAAAACTGGGTCTTTTGGATAAAGTCTTTTATATTCATTTCATGAAGACTCCATGCTCCTTTTTTTGACGAAATGAGTCTGGAGTTGAGAACACGCGAAGGAAATGTATGAGGGTTCCTATTCATACCTAGATAGCAATATAGCTAGGCTACAGAAAATACCTTTAAAAAAATGGAGCCTATAATAATGCCTATAGCAGGAATCTGCAGGAGAATATAGACTCCACGTTCCTTTTAGCACTGTAGCTCCTCGTGTGAAAAATTCGACCTTTCACAAGTCAACCGCGAGGAGAAAGGCAGGAAAATGAAACAGGCAGAGAAAGGCGACATACGTCGAGTTCCGCTACAATCTGCATACACTGCCTTGTCTACCTGGTCTGGGGCCTCGGACAGGGTTGCGCGCACAGAATTAACTACCTTCGTATGTACATAAAATTATATTTTAAAGTAGTAACTATAGGTTTAAAAAATATCTTGAGCCTCCACCACGTATGGTAAATTGAAATTCGATTTCGGAACAACTTGTAGTGGTAGTGAGTACATACAAGTGTCGTGCAGTATAACCTTATTTCTTGCAAATAACATCGCTTTTAAATATTCCTAAAATATATTTTTTAAACGGCATTTAAACGCCATATTTGTAATTAAAAATTATACAATTACTAATTCGCAACCCTGCCTTAGCTGACTAGTGAAAATATGCAGAGAGATAAGCGAGGGAGAAGGGAAGAGAGGCTAAGTTGAGGCTATGTAATCCGAAATGTGAGGTGAAAGGAAAGAATCGATTCTGAAGTCCAAAAGGACCCAGAGCGTCTGCTGCCCGACGACTCCAGTTACGTGAGAACCATGCAGAGAAATAAAATGGAAAGGTGAGCATGCAAAATGGGTAAATTTACTTTCTCTCCGTCCAACACCCCACCTGCCTACCTTTATACATAGCTAAACTGTCGAGCAGAGAAAAAATAAGAGTTTGGAGTTCATATGCATTGCATAGTCTCCTGCTGATCCAATATGCATAACGCACAGTCATGGCCTAAACTTTTGATCGAGAAAGCGGAGAAAGCAAGAGTTCTTTATTGATCAGAATCAGATCAGTATTTCGTTTTAAAATAGATTCAAGCTTTTTATACGCGATAGAAGTCTATTATGCATAAAATTCGATGCTGCTTTAACCTCATGCATTGGTCAGCCTTGATCAAAGGCGAATCTTGCATATTTAAATACTTTGTCTAGCCTGAAGTATACATACCTGCAATCGTGGTGAAGTATCTAAAAAGATTATCCCACGTTTGTGTACAGTACATAGTACTTAAATTGTTAAAATGATGAACGGCTTCAATGTATGCACACGTATTATGTAAGGTCACAGATTGCTTGGATATCATTATAACAGCACTGCAGCGTTCATTGACTAATATTGGCCCATAAATGCCTCGGCGAAAGGGTTCTAGTTACAACCGGGACAAGTAAGAAAGTTAACCTACCATTGTCATGTTCCCCCAAGTTAATTTAAACGTTAATAATATAATTTAGGTTTCGGCGATTAAGTTCGAACTAATATATCCTGAATCACAATCCGTATCTAGTCGTTCAAACGAATATATTCCGAGCCAACAACTGTAGGTAGACGTGTCCCAGACGACCCATTAACTCAATTGCGTAACATTAATACCTATGAATTATCTATGTGCTTTGCTTTCTCCTCGTCCGACTATGTACTTACTAAACACCTTAACGTAGTCATTAGGTGAAGCGTGATAAATCCACGCCTTTGAACAACAGAGAAAGCTAACAGACTGACTGGTTTCGGTTTCACAACGCCAAACTGGTCAAATCGGACACACAGATTCACGAATTTCGAGATTGGCTGAATTGGCTGTGCCTGAATCGTATACCTAGCTCGACTATGCAGCCAAATGTATTTTCGTCTCGTCTCGACAACTTATGCACACAACATATCATCTGATGTCTACAAAAAATTCTTTCATCGCATGTGCACGATTTCAAATCCAAAACGAGATTAGGCAAAAATTTCAGTTGACAACAACGGTTGAAGCGTACCACAAAAGAACTTGAAATTGTAAAAACGTTACACACGAAAACGAGCCGCCGCGTCTCGTCGCCTTCCTCGTGATCTTATTGAATTGGAATTCCGCTCTAGGTTCCATTTTCTATTCTCCTAGCCTAAAGAAGCAGAAGGTGTTTGTGCGAAGAGTCTCTGGCTCACAAATTGAAGTTGTAAATTAGAAGTTGAGCTGAGGAGGGAGAGAAAGGAGTGGGTGGGCTGAGAGGAGGACGTGAGCTGATAACTAAACACTCTCCATGATTTATACGCCGCATTCCCACACATCAAAGACGCCAAAAAAAGAACGAACTTCAATTTCAAAAGAGTCAAAATCAAAAGTCAAAGATTCGAACCTAAAGCAACCAACGAGCAGATCTCGTTCTATAAATCAGCAAAACTGTACACTCTGCTGACTCGTCAACAAGTTATACGTCTTATTAGTCCTTATTAGCCTGTATGTATAAGGGTCCTCATTTGCAGCATAATGCTAAATAATAGCCAACTTTCACCTCATTCCCCGTATCGCTAATCGGTACATGAGAAGTAAATTAACCTCAATACATCGAACTATCTGGAACCTCAAAAGAACGCTTCTATTGGAATTACAAGGCAGTAGAGCATTATTAACCTACCCAACACCTGGTCTCCTCTCCATACAGGAATCCCCAACTTTTTCCAACGACAACAGCCCTATGCCTATACACCCTCTGTTCCCTGAATGGTAATTGGCAATTAAAACCGGAATAATGTATACAGAGAGCTCATTCCCCTCACCTGCCACAACAGACTCTCGCTCTCTCTCCACCACCAAAACTCCAAATAATACTAAAGTAAGTACTAATAATATTAACTTGGGAGAAAGTTGTACTTTCTCCACGAAAACACAACCGCAGGCCAGATACTTCCACTTAACTCACATTTGGCATATGCTGCTGCGAGGTTGGGGCTTATTAGTTCAGATGAAAACTACAAACTAATCGCAGAGAAGCTTAAACTCTTTATGAAGTAAACTTTTAAAGCTCTGTGAAGCAATATCAAAATAGTGCTTCAATAATTTGGTCGACCCACTACTGTGCTGCTAAACATCCCGAATTCGAGCGCTATTCAAAAATTTATGCTGTAAAAATCTGGCCTATAAAATGCAGTTTTTTCAAATAGAAAGCAAACTAGGTCACATATTTTTTCCGCATTCGACGACGATATGCTTCGAAATGCATAATTTCTATAAATACACAACACAGGCATTCCAAAAATAGAATAAAATCCTGCACAAAGCCGTGCACGCCTGATCACTGACTGTGCATTTATAATAGGATTAGCCTTTAAGACTGGACTCACTCATATTTGACGGTGTCATCTGTGGGCTAAATCAAAGGTATCTACAGTAGTGAATAGACTAGCCATTCAAACAGAGATAAGCAGAACAAAGAGTCATAGTACAATGTACGAGTAGCCGACGAGTAGGCAGTGATTGACCAAGAGCTATAAATAAACCGAAATCCAAACAAAACAACCTGCTTTTTACAACTACCCACTTTCTACTACGATAATACTCGGTAGTTCATTACGTCATTTCGATTCATTCAGCAGCCTCGAGCCTGGTGAAAGCAATCATTTTAGTAATGGTCCATTTTTTTTAGAAGCAACTGACATAGGCTTTCTAAACGCTTCAAAATTAATAGCATAGCATTCTTGTAATGTTGACTTTCCAATTGTCAGACCCAAGAGTGACAAAGCAAACAGCTTAAGAGATGCACGAGCTATATAAGGGAAATGGTACTCTTTAGCAGCCCGTAATTTAGCTGAAGATGTGTGAGAGAGCAAGAGACACCTCTGGACCTACTAAAACTCCGCTCAGTCAAAGTAATTGATCCCTCAAGAACTTTTCATAACCATTAAGAATACGGAATGCAGGCTAGAGGAAAGCAGAGAATCTTGAATACAGGAATGCGTCTCTCTGCTTTCTCCCAGGCGATCAGCTGTAAGCCTATTTTTGTACCTGCCTACCAAAATCCTATGCTTCGCTCAGCAGAATCAGCAGGTAAATTTTTTGTAAAGCTTTCACCGACCAATTTTTGGCTGTACAAAAATCCCATTTCAATCGTCCACGCACCGCGTTGACCTAATCAATTAAGAAGCTCCTTATCAGACATATGTGGGTACTTAACCCTGTCACCCGTCACGGAGACAAAGAATGCTTGACAGAATGACAGAGTCAATCGAGAGAAAGCAGCAGATGAGATCGGGAAGAGAAAAGAGAAGAGAGAGAGATTAAGTCTTTGGAGAATTGAGCTAAGCCAATGAAGGTTCTGGATTCCAGGGACGACAACCAACTTTCTTCTGCCTAATCTCACAATACTGAAGATGAGCACTTCAGAAACAGAGATAGAGCCTAGTCCTCTGGCCATGGCAACGGATTCTTTCGATATTTCTCGGCCTGTACCCAATTTCTGAGCCACTCTGTACAATTACTGAAGAAACAACGTGGAAACGAGGTCGTGTTCTACTGTTCTTTCATGAGAAAAAGAGGATTACTCAGAGAAAGAGAAAGCGAGACACAAAGCCTAATTTTCTTCTGTTCAGATGATGCTATTAATATATTGTGATTGTGAGGCTATGTACTAGAGCCATGGGGGAAACTGTGTATTGTGTAGGCATGGACAGTAGTGTACTGCCTGGTCTGGTCTTCCTGGGAACCGCGCCTTCTCCTCCATTCATGACAAGAGCTAATTAGGCCTAGGTATCTTAATCATATTAATACGACTAAACTCTACCTGACTCTTCGCTCAAAGGGAAAGGCCCGGGGAGAGGGCTCAATTAGTTCCAGACATGTACTCTGGCTAGATACATGATATATGCTTTAAAAAAATTCTGTCATAAGAATACACAGAACAGTGAAAGCTACACCGAATTGACCCCAAAGTCGTATTCGTTGGAACTTTCACCGGGAATTACTGACTCAAACAGGACGAACGCTGATTTGATCAGCAGTATCTCTTCGTTCTGGTTGAGCTATATTATTCAGATGGAGAAAGTAAGGAAAGTACCCTTTATTTTTGGCAGCAGGGTTGGTTGGTCCATTCCGCTCGGGGGCCCGATTGTTTCTACTTGGAAGGAGGAGATCCCCGTCGGGAGGTGTTTGGATCATGGGCGTAAGGTCGTTCATCTCGAGCCCTGGGCCATGCAGGCCCTTAGCCGAGTTCGGCATGAGCTTGTCCGTGAGGGCTGAGACGGCGTTGAGGCCGCGTGAGGTGGATCTCCGTATAATCCGCGTCTTCTCGTCCATGGTCGACAGGGAAGTGTCGGGGTCAGGGTCGGAGGAGCCGAGGCCGCCCATGTCATGGGCGGGTGACTGGATGTTGTTGTTGGTGCTGGAGGTGAGCGGGTTGGCAGTTGCGGAGCTGGCCGAGTCTGTGTTGTAAATCTTGAAGTAGGCAAACACAAGGTAGATGACGGAGATGATGAAACAAGGAACGGGGATGGCCATGGAGAGGGCGAGCTGGAGCACGACCGAGTCCATGTTGAACGTGGTCACTACAAGCCAAGGCTTCACTTTACTATAGAAACATGAGTAGTTCTGGCCCTTCTGGGCGTATTTGTGGAGGAACACGGAGCAGTTGAGGGACGGCGGGTAGCCGCAGCCCTTCACGTTGGGGTAAAGGTGAGCGTTCGTGTGCCAGCCGTCGGCGGAGGTTCCGCCGGCGGACTGCGGCGCGGCTCGAGTCAGTTCCCCACTAGCACCCCCTCCCGCGCCCTTGTGCTTCTTCTTCTTGTGGACATAGGACGAGGAACGGTCCGAGGAGTCGGGCACCTGCCGACTGCTCAGCTGATAGTTGTAGTAATTATTATTATTGTTCGAGTGCTCCTTGGCGGTGTGCGGAGTGGCCGGCTTGTGCTTGATATTGAGACTCGTCGTGGTCTCGGGCGTGGAGGGGTTCAGGCGGTAGCGAACCCAGATCTGCGTGCAATTGTACACTTCTTTCGTGCACCCCTCCCTACAGGACGTCCAGCTCTTCGTGCAGTTCGGACCCGTAAGATTCACGACGGCCTCTGTGAAGCACGTGGCCGGCTCGGGGTCAAACTCGTTGAAAATGGTGGTCAAGGCCGGGTCAATAACAAAAGGCACCAGGAAGAGGAATGAAAAGAGGCTGAAGACGGCGAGCAGAATAAAGAAGGCCGTCGTGTAGAATAAACACTTTTGGGCTAAGGTGAGAGGGAGGACTACGGCGGGCTCGGGCGGCTTGGCCGGACCGTCGTCCGCCTCCTCACCCGTCCCCTCCACGCCGCCCGCGGACCCGTACTCCCCCAGGGGGTAGTTCGACCCATCTTCGTCCAGCTCCACGTTCTCATTGTCCACGCCGGCGAACTGGAGCTCGAGTTCGAGCTTGGACCCGTCGGAGGAGACCCCGTCCAAGGCCAGGTCATCGTCCTCTTCAATCTCGGCGTGGTGGAGGGGCGAGAGGAGGCAGGGAGGTGGAAGCAGTGGCGGGCGATGGGGTGGGAGGCCGGGCGGATCCTTCCACGAGGAGGCACCAGCCTCCGCGCCAGGGATGTCCGCCACAGGAGGACTAGGAGCTGTTCGGGCAGGGGCGCTTCCCAGCGGCCCACCCGGCTCCTGGTGGTGGTGGTTCTTGAAGGGTTGAGCGGGTTCTGCGGGTTTGTCCCGCCGCGGCCCGGCCGCCGTCGTCCCTGTCTTCGTCTGATTCGAGGTGAGAACATGAGCTCCAGATGATGATCCCACTCTCTGCTCTTCCTCACCCGGCATTCTCGCTCAACGAAGCCAGGCGGGACTCATTCCTTGACCGGATTCCCGGTGTCCCAGGTCAGTATAAGAAGCAATATGGGAGCCATGCGGTCAACGAGGGGCAGGCGGGCGGAACTGGGACACACACAAAAACTGGATTTCGATTCACTGCGAGGGCGGCTCAGTTCCTCATGCTGGAGCCATTGACGTCTGTCTCTCTAGTGCTTAAGTCTCAGTCTGCGTTACCTCGACGGAAGTCTCCACAGTAACATTTTTCTCATAGACCCCGATTCCGCCGTAGTAAGGCCCATTCCAGTCCTAGGCCAGGGCTACTTCGGATTGTGGACACATCCATTGAAAGCCGCTCCTCTGCCTTCCACGTATTGAAATGACCGTGGGCTGAGCAAGAGCGAAACTGAGCAAATAGCACTGGGTGCAATGAGAGCCTGACCCCTGACCTTCTACTGACTCTCATTCTCCTTCGACCTATCTGAGCTAATTCGATGCCTGATTTCCGACTTCATGGAGCACGCGGAGCAGAGGAACAGACACACACTTTCACTCGGACTTTCACTTGTAGAAACGCCTAAGGTACGCACTAGTTACGTTGAGAGAGGAAGGAAGAAGTAAGCCAGCATGGCCCGCCACCCAGCTCAGGTATAGAGAGACTGATACAGAGACTGCAGAGTCGAAGGTAAAGGTGATGAGGAAGGGTTCGGAGAATTATGATAAGAGAGAAGTAGAGAAAGCGTGTGAGTGAAGGAGAGCCGCTCTAATCAGTCAATAGAAAGCTGAGGACAAACTGTAATAGACTCGGACTGGTAGCAGTAAAATGACAAGGCAACGTGTAATGAGAAGGACTGGGACGTCTCACGTAAACTCACAACGTGCAGGAGAGACTCAAGTAATCAACACAGAGAGGTCATGGAGGAGTTAGCTTCTAATTATAACAACAGTAGTAGTATGTAGTAGCGGTGTGTCAGACGGATCTTGGACTTGGACCACGACTCCGAGTTAGACCTAACTGTAGCCCTACGCTACGGATACTTTCTCCACGCCAAGAAGTGCGGCGGCGGGAAATTGAATTCCAGAGTGAAAACACTAGGCTGCCGCCACTGTTGTTTCAATCCTGGTTTCCCTCAACTGCGCCCACCAGCCTTCCAGTAACAAACCGCCCACGTGGACTTTCACTTCCACTTCTGTCACACCAAAGTCCTTTGACCCCAGTCACTTCGGAAGAACTTTTTTGAGTGTAGCCGCACCCAGTGAGGGGTGACGGGGTGAGTGAATGGGGGACTCTGGCCCCACAGGACTCTACCCCATCGTGCTGGGGTGGGCTTGGAGTGGG
>VNWX01000227.1:0-26844 GCA_009869905.1 Ceratophysella communis
TATGTTTAAGCTATCAGCTATCATGCGTCAATTGTAAAATCTGGTGGACACCCAACTAAAGAAATCCACTAATGTTTGTATTTAACTGACAACATGCTGATGTCTCTCTGCTTCCGTTCTGTTTGATAATGGCGTCGAATTCCATATTGTACATGTCTTATGGTCTGCAGTTTAAGGATTTAGGAGCAGTTTTCGTTCTGGGATTTCATTGATCAATTTCTGTTTGAATCATTTACCAGGTGAAGGCTCACGATTATCTTCTGACGCACTTCCCGAGCAACATTCTAGTCATGAAATGGGTGTTGATGAGACAGATCATCGTCACGGGCATAGTCAAAGAACTCGCCTTATTCGACTGAATGAGCCTCAACCTGAAAAATTTGCCGGAAATCGAATATCAACAGCAAAATATTCATTCTGGTCATTCCTACCTTCTTTCTTGTTTGAACAATTCAGACGCTACTCAAATATTTTCTTCCTAACTATTGCTCTTCTGCAGGTAAAACTTGTGATTATATTATATTTCATCGTCATTAAAAACGTTTCAGGGCTTATGCAATATAGTGTTGTTCGAATTTTATAGCAAATTCCTGATGTCTCTCCCACTGGTCGCTACACAACGCTTGTTCCATTGATTTTCATTTTATCAGTATCTGCACTAAAGGAAATTATTGAGGACTTTGTAAGTTTTCGAATTTATCTCTAAAGGTATAGTGCTGATTTGGCTTAAGTCGATTCTCATTAATAAATTTTATTGCAGAAACGACATCGGGCTGATTCAGAAATAAACAATCGGGAAGTTGAAGTTTTGAATTTGAAGCAAGGGCATTGGGAGCTTGTTAAATGGCGGAATGTGTGTGTCGGAGATTTCGTCAAAATCCATAATAACACATTTTTCCCTGCTGATCTCATCCTCTACTCATCTAGGTAATCATTTTTCACATTAGCTTGAAAATATTTCTACATTAAATTGAAAACACATATGATGAGCTTGGTTGCTTTTCAACACAGTGAACCTCAAGCTCTTTGCTACATTGAAACTTCCAATTTGGACGGTGAAACCAATTTGAAAGTTCGACAAGGACTGCCTGCCACTGCAAAAATGCTGGAAACTCGAGATCTATGTGGTCTCACGGGGGTATTGGAATGTGAACTACCTAATCGGTATTTGTATGAATTTGCTGGAAAGCTGAAACTGGGTGCATCAGAGTAAGCTTTTAACACTACTTCCCAGTTTTAATACTGTTCTTTAGAAGGAATTCTTTCAATTGACATTTTTATCAACTATTACAGGGATTTAGCTTTAGGTCCCGATCAAGTTTTACTGAGAGGAGCCAAACTACAGAATACTACATGGGTATTCGGTCAAGTCGTCTATACAGGCCATGAAACAAAGTTAATGAAAAATTCTACTGCAGCTCCTCTCAAGCGATCAACTGTTGATAAATTGACGAATAGTCAAATTCTAATGCTCTTTGCACTGTTGATTTGCGTCTCATTCATTTCGGCAATATTTTCTCATTTCTTCGAGTCCAGTACACCGAGATGGTATCTTAAACCAGCTGGTACGCTTCTAAATTAAAACAAGTAGTTTTATCTGAAAATACGCACATAATAATATGAACTAATCTAATCCTTTGTTGCAGATACTGGTTTTCTAGCATTTATGTTCAACGTCCTAACATTTGTGATTCTCTACAACAATTTAATTCCAATCTCTCTAACCGTTACTTTGGAAGTGGTTCGTTTCATTCAGGTATTTAGTTACTAGTAACTCTCTTATGATTCTATTCACTTTGTTATAAACCAAGTACTAATTGATTTTTAGGCAATGTTCATCAATATGGACCGGGACATGTATTACGCTGAGACTGATACACCAGGTACAACCTGTAGCACACGAAGAGCGACTATAATAATAGCCGTGTATCATTTAAATAGTTGAAGCTAAGAACTGTCTGTTAATCAATTAAATGAATGTTTGTTTGTAATGAATTCTAGCCACTGCACGAACATCCAATTTGAACGAAGAGCTTGGTCAGGTAATGCGTAATGCTAACGCTTCTTTTCCCGTTGCGAAGCTCTGTCTTTTAAGCTAATCGTATGTGTCTGGTTTTTTTGTTTAGGTTCGCTACATATTTTCAGACAAAACTGGTACCTTGACCAGAAACATTATGGAGTTCAAAGGCTGCTCAGTGGGTGGAGAAATCTATACTCCAGAATTGCTCTTTCAAGATAAGAATCCACTTATCGAAAATTTGAGGAGCGGTCATAAGTCAGCGGGAGACATTCGGGAATTTCTCAGCCTTCTCGCTGTGTGTCACACTGTGATTCCAGATCATTCCGAAGAAGAAGTAATTTATCATGCTGCTTCACCAGATGAACGGGCATTGGTTTATGGAGCAAAGCGTCTTGGCTACGTTTTCGAAGCAAGAACACCCAACTTCGTTGTCATTAAAGCTTTGGGCGTTGAGGAAGAGTATGAAATTCTAAATGTTTTGGAGTTTACTTCTACACGAAAAAGAATGTCGGTCATTGTTAAGACTCCAGAGGGCAAAATTAAACTGTATTGTAAAGTAAGTTAATATTCTGACATTCTGGGCACAACATCTGAAGATGGCGCTAAATTGTTATCTATGATAGGGTGCCGATTCAATGATATACGAGAGATTATCAAGCCAACTCAATTCTGAACAACTTAAAGACTCAACTCAGAAGCATTTGGAGGAGTTTGCCACTACAGGTTTACGAACTCTCTGTTGCGCAGTGGCAGATATATCACCTCAAAATTATGAGGTACAAGTTGAAAGATTTTGATTTCAAATCCATTTCTTATTTCTAAGCAGCATCGAATTATCATAAACACACTGTTTTATTACTTTGCTTGCATAGGATTGGCGCCATGTCTACCATAAAGCAGCCACAGCTATTCAGAATCGCGAACTTAAGCTTGAGGAAGCCTCGAATCTAATCGAGACTAATTTGCGTTTGCTTGGAGCTACTGCCATTGAAGACAAACTCCAAGATCAGGTGGGTATATTTTTAAGTTTTTATTGATTGAATTTTAAAATTGACCTACTTACGAAAAAACCTTTTTTAGGTTCCCGAAACTATTGCAGCACTAATTGCCGCCGGAATCAGTGTTTGGGTACTAACGGGCGACAAGCAAGAGACTGCAATCAACATCGGTTATGCGTGTCGACTCCTTACTCCGACCATGGAGCTTCTTATAATCAATCAGGAGACCTTAGACGTAAGTTTTTCACTTTGAAGTGCGTTATATGAAGTGTAAACTTAGTTTACATATTAATTATTCCTAATCTGTAGGCTACTCGCGAACGCATCCTACAATTCATTAGTGAGCTTGGTAGAGACAATGGACAAACTCTATCGAAGGAAACTGACGCAGCTGTGATCATCGATGGAAAGTCATTGAAATATGCCCTGCACTGTAATTTACGACAAGACTTTCTAACCCTGTGTACAAGCTGTCGCGCTGTAATTTGCTGTCGAGCATCGCCGATTCAGAAAGCTGAGGTATGTCCACCTTGAAACTCAAATCGCTATCGCTAGAACGCAATTCTCTGCACTGTCGATTTGATTCCAACTCACAGGTGGTGGAATATGTCACTCAGCAGACGGGAGAGGTTACGTTAGCTATAGGAGACGGAGCCAATGACGTAGCCATGATTCAAAAAGCGCATGTTGGAATCGGAATCTCAGGGGTTGAGGGGCTACAAGCAGCTTGCGCTTCAGACTACGCCATTGCGCAGGTATGTTACGTCGCTCCTAATCCTAAACGGTATGAATTTGATGAGTTTTGACTAATATGGACTCATCTGATATTTGCAGTTCCGTTATCTTACCAAGTTGCTATTTGTTCACGGAGCTTGGAATTATGACCGAATGTGCAAACTCATCTTCTATAGTTTCTACAAAAATATCTGTCTTTACATTATTGAGCTCTGGTTTGCTATTTACTCGGGCTGGTCAGGCCAAATTATTTTTGAGAGATGGACAATTGGGCTCTACAACATGGTAAGTTCTTGCAGCCCGATACCAGGGTGCCTAATCCCTGGAATCGTTTACTTAAATCCCTAGTCTAACTTATTTATATTTACTATTTGCAGCTTTTCACGTGTGCCCAGCCAATCGCAATGGGAATTTTCGAGCGTAGTTGTAGTCAAGAAATAAGACTCAAGTATCCGATTTTGTATAGACCTCAGCAGAACATATTCTGTCTCAAAATGTTCTTCTTGTGGGTCGGCAACTCCATCATACACTCCATGTTTCTCTTTTGGCTCTCGTTCTTCGTTATTGGAGATAGTATTGTGTGGGAACACGGAAAAGACGGTGGTTATTTAGTGCTGGGGAATTTTATTTACACTGTAAGTGGTCTGCATGTCTAAGATACTTAAATTGGCTACCGATGACCGAATTCGTTCGTGATTTAATTTGTTTAATTCAAAAAATCCTTTGCTTAGTATGTAGTGGTCGTGGTCAGCTTAAAAGCTGGATTAGAAACCAAGTCATGGACGATCTTCACTCATTTGGCTATTTGGGGGTCGATTGTACTGTGGTTGGTCTTATTCATGGCGTACAGGTATGTTTGCGTTCAAATGTCTGGAGTCTCAACAATAAAAATGCGGGTTATTGTCGGTACTTTCTGAAATCAAAAACTTACAAATTAATGAATATCCAGTTTTGTCTACCAAATCTATCCTTTCGGAGCTGAAATCTGCGGACTTGGAGTGATGGTCATGTCTTCGCCTGCGTTTTGGTTCGGCTTAAGTTTCATTCCCATTACAACATGTCTACCGGACGCTGTGATGAAAATGTAAGCAATTACTCAATTGCATTCCTGTTTTACACATATATTTCGAAGTATTTACGCGAGCTATTCTCTCACCAGAATTCACAATACCTTCTTTCTCTCTCTGGACGACAAATTCCGAGCTAGCGAAGTGATGCGTGAAGATCCAGATCGAGTGGAGCAGGAAGAAAAACATAGGTCAGTTTCGAAAAAAAGGTTGAACTCACTCAAGCATTCAATTGTTAGCTATTTGGGTTATGTTCATCCGTTTTCACTTTAACGAAAAATACTAGTGGGGTTGGCGTGAGGCAGTGTATAAGAATATTCTACAACTTCGCACGGGTTTATAGTAAGCTCGTCGGCACCGCACCGTCATGTCAGTCAGGTCGGGTTAGCATTATTATTTCAGCTCAGATAGTTAGGTGTCGTATTTAAATGTCTTAATGTTTGGGATTTTTCTACCCACGTGTCCAGCTTGTCGCCCAATTCCCGAAATGAATCTCCGGAAACCACTCCAACCGAACCCTCACCCGGTCCTTCCCGCTTACCACCTTCTAAAAGTAAACCTCCAATATCCCGTTTTGCTGCCTTTAAGCGCTCGATTGGAATTCCTGAAACTTCGGATGCGGATGCTACTTCGCTGAAACCCATTTTTTACTTTGGTCCATTTCCGGACCAGGAGAGTTCAACCTCAATTAACGACAAAGGAATTTCTGAATCGGCCGCTATTGATGCCGAGGTTCTGGAGTTCATCGAAGTTCTGAATGGGCATCCACCTTTTCCTGCTGAACCGAGTCCATATGACAGTCCTGAGTCCTTGCTTAATGCCCGACCGGGTCCTGAATCCCACAAGTTCCGGAAGGGTACCACTTGTACTTGTCAGGATGTATCTGAATCTCAGAGACCTACCATCGACGTCAACGGAAATTATGAGCTTCTGAGTACCAGTCCAGCATCCGAACCGGATTCCTATACACACAATTCCTTTCCTGAGTCAAGTCCTAGTCCATGTCCAAGTCTAACTTTTCCTAGGCCACCAACACGTGCGAAACCCAAAACCGAAGCTCAAAAGGCCGAAAGTCGTGCAAAGCTCATGGCTTACTGGGAGTCTTCTAAAACCTCTTTCCATGATCATGATCAGCCTTTGAGAGGTATTTTTCCGCAAAGCTTCCAAACGACTGCAAGCTCTAGTCGAATTAAGGGGTCACTGGAGAAGGATGGGTTCCAAAAGAAGCGTGAAAAGCTAGGCTCTCCTTCTAAAGTTCCTATGCCTCTTCAAGGACCCGGTCCGATTCCCCATAAGCGGCGCAAAATCGCTACAAATGTAAAAATTCAAGCAAAATGAAATCTGTAGGACTGCCACGGTTGATTATCAGATTCATAAGTTTCCCAAAATTAACGATGGTTCGTCTCAATTTTAAATTGCCTCGAATTTCCATCTATTCATGCCTTGAGCTTTTCTAAATTATTCTGGAAACCTGCTTGAATACTCTACTCCTACAATAAAAGCTTTTGCTCCGACGATTATCGTTTTCTTCCGCATGCTGGGTTTATACTTACTTATACTTATTTTATTATCTGTCACCTGTCTTGGGTTTCCGTTTATTTTTGCATGATATGGGGAAGATATACTTTGGGGGGTTTAAACTAGATTGTGTGCCTAGAAAGAGCAGTGTATCTACATTGTGGACATGTTTAATTATTTATTAATATTTTATTTTTTGTGACTTCTGCGCTGGCTTTAGGTTCACTTCGTTTGATGAACAAGGTTCAGTATCAGCATGCTTACTAAGGTACATTTTAATTGAGTTTATTTTGTCCATACAGTACAACCCGTGGCTTTTTCATAGTCATTTTCATCAGAACTAATGATAGTCTGTATGTAATGGAATGAATTTGCTGCTGAATCTTTTATCTCTTTTTGTTCTAACACTTGAGTTTCATGGATACGGAGGAATGCTCTGAACTTGTATTTTTAAGAGGCGACCCAACGGATTCTTATTACTTCCATGGCCTCTATTTTTCGCCTCGTAGTTAGGTACTGTCACTTTCAGTGCGTGCACGCTGAAACAATATTTTTCAGTCAACTGTATTTACTAATTTTGGGTTGCCTACGGAATGATTGCTCTGGCTTTTGGTGTTTTTGACTAATAATGCTTTTAGTCCAACCAATTTTGGCATGGTGCATGCTTTTTGAGTGACAGAGACAAGTATTTACTTCGTTTCGATTTTTTTTAATTTGATTTTTTTGCCGATTTTTTGGTTTTCAATGGAGCAAACGCATTTTAAAAAAAAATCCTCGTATTTTTGTAACGCATTTTTCATGGAATGGTACGTGAAAGCACAGTTGTACCTTTTTCTTGATCAGACTACTAAAACAACTCTGATTCAAATCTGGATGATTTTTCTGTATATAATTTCAACCTTCCTAGGCCCAGCAGCACATGACGGGATATTGGAATCTGAGAATGCGTATTTAATTGTTTATACTTTGTCTTGTCTTTCTTACAGACCTATGCATGTCCTCGGACAACTTGTTCGTTGTAAGTACTTGGCTCTATATTCCATCCCCTGCCCCTTTTCACTCGTCAGTACTCTTCTCAAACCACTTTCTCTCCTTTCCCTAAACACTTTCTATCAATCAACCCCTCCTGCCTGCAACCTACTGCGGCGAGAAATCTGGGAATGGGAATTGCATTGCTGTGCTCAAGCTTGCATCTACAATTCTGCATTAATACTGTACCTCATATCTCGTGCCTCGGATTGCATGTCGCCAATTACTCATAAACTTCTGGCAAGCATTCATCATAAAACTCCTGCATCCTAGTCTGTTTTGTATAATTACCAAAATACTAATTAGATTTTTGAAGTCGTACGTTTACGTGTCGTTAGTAATTTTTGTTCGCTATGGATGTCTATCGTTTTGTCGTTCCTTGCGAAAATTAACCCTGATCACCAACCAAAGTGGCATTACCTAGTTCTGGTGCCTTTTACCGTGGGAATATTAGTGGATGTGATCACAAGTGTTTTTGACATGTTTCCGAATTGTATCAAATCAATCGATATTTGTCTTTTATGTCGTGCGTTACCGTTATTCATACGGTCATTCACTTACCAAGTGGTTGTCAGACCATCACGCTGTTTCATTAGTCATTACTTAATTTTCAATGAACGTTAAACTAGATCATGGGCTGACTGCTCGCTAGGCTACTATTTATATTGACGTGTTGAACCAGGAGAGCTTACGGGATATTTGTTATTACAGTATCGACCCCAGCGTAAATGGGGAAGAGCTAAATTTTACTTTCCAATGATGATTTTGAGTGAAAGTACGATATCTCTGACTGATGATTTTGTTTTTTTGTGTTTTTGTTTTTTGACCATTTCATCCCCCAACTGTAGGCTTAGCGAAACTGCCCGTTTATTACGCCATGTACGTAATGCATTTAGACGCCCAGTTGAAGTCAGCGCTCTCGACCTGGAACTGTCGCGTAAGTTTTCTACCCTAACAACTTTCATCGACTCCGACTACTTTCATTTTACTTTCTCCGTTTATGGCTTCTGGAAAATTATTCTACTCTCTAACATTGCCACTGCATGACGTGGACTTCAGCCCAAAAGGATTATAAATAATTCATACTAATCAGTCCATCCAAGAAATTAGTACTCTGTATGATTTCCTCACTACCGTTTCCTATCCCTCATTCTTCAGTACTGCTCCCAGATCTCTCCCAGACCATTTTCAGATATGAAACCGTAATTGGAATCGTGTTTCTTATTAGATGGGTACGCATTTTCACAAGAGGAGCACGGAGCAATTACGCAAACACAAATTATTCGAAGCTACGACACGACTATACCAAAGCCAGAAGGAATGTAATCGGCTTCAGTATCTGTCTAATAGGTCGTTTTTCAATGTAAAATCTAAATGTTGTTTGGGGGTTGGGAATTCAATATTCAGGTCAGTTTGATGTGCATCTTGATGTATTAGGGTTCGTAGAAATGTTTTTTTGTTGTTACACTCGAACCTTAGAGTCAATGCATTAGTCTTGAGATGCTGTGGTTTTATGGATTGTCTATTCAGAGCGTGATAATTAATTACTCGTAACTCTACAATTAATTGAAACAACCACTGATTTTAGTATTCCGCGCATACATGGGTACACCGACTCGATCTCAACTAAGAACTGATTAATTAATTAGCCTCTACACTTGTTTTACTTTGTTTGAATCAAATACTGTACAGTTATTTTTGCAATTTTTTGATGTTCAACGTTAGCATTTATATTTTTAGTCTAGCGTTCTAAATTAATTTGCAGTCATTTTCAAGCCTTGTATCAGAACCCTGAATTCGGTTGATTAAAAAATAATTTTAAAAACAAACTAAGCTCTATGACCTGCCTGAATAAAAAGTGGCTGGACCATTCTTTACCAGCTCGTAATATTTTTTCACTGGCAAAATTTCAACTGAAGTCTCAGCTGTCCAGTACAAACAAAATGCCTTGCTGAGGACTCAAATTTTAAAGAAACACAATTCGGAATTGTTTCCTTGTTAACTCTCACATGCCTTCCTATGCCTATGTCCGACTCCTTACGTCGTAAAAATCCCATAAGTTATTTTAACGGGCTAATTTTCTGTGAATTTAACACCCAAGTTTTCAAATATAGAAATATTTTTTAATATTACTTTGAAGTTTGGATAATATTTTGTAAATAGAAAGTGTTGTGTGCTAATACAAGTCAAATTGCAGTAGGTGTGAGGCATGCATTGTGTTCATTAGTTTTTGTTTTTCTTGTTGTACTTACAATTAAGTTTTAAGCATTTATTTACACATGGCTAGTGACGAACTCATTCCAGTAAGCGTTTTAATTAGATGTTAATGTTAGCTGGGTAGTCATAGGGGTGGAATACTCTACTAATCATAAGCATTATGCGTGATACTACCTAGGAATAATAATGAACTAGTTCATTTATTAGTCGATGTCCCTATATTCTCGTTTTGAAGCTGTATCTACCTGAAGTATTAACTGAAAAATATTTGGTTTAATAATATACTATGCAGAAATAGTTTACAAAAATTATTGGCATTCCTCCTAAGTCGTTATGTTTGTAATAGCATATAGTCGAAACAAGAAAATATTAAAGTTATGGAGCTGGCTTGAATAATTCAGCGATTTACACGATATGCGATTATTCATGTGGCACGTAAAGAATAAGGTGACCGAATTTCTTCACGCGCTTTTGTGAAGCCACTGGTTTTGGTTTTAGTCTGAAGAATTCCATGACCTACATTATTGTTTTGATAAAAGTAACAGTTTTTGGTTTTATTGATTGACAAGACTATGCGGACGAATTGGAACTAGTTGCAATATTGTATAATTCAGATTTCGTTTAATCGTTTGTTTTTAATACACGAGCACTCAAAATTTACGTGATGACTGTTGGTCCATCAACGCCAAGTATTTCCCGAATTTGACTGATTTTCAGAGCCACTTGGACCATATCTTCGAGAGCAACCTGAAGACACAAGAAAGGGCGATTAATTAAAGTCAAGTAGTACATAAGTACGCTTTGTTTTCCGTTGTTTTGTAAACCTAAACTTACCTCGGTTTCCAATTCAACGTTGGTTTTGTCATATTTCTCCAGGTAAACTCGTACAGTTGCACCCTGACTTCCGGTACCGCTTAATCTCCATACAAGCCTTGAACCGTCTTTAAATATGAGCCTAAGTCCTTGCCTCAATGTTTCACTTCCATCAACAGAATCCGTGTAACTGAAATTATCGGCAGTTTGAATCTCTCGTCCAGTCTCAGCTTCCAAACCCTTCAAATCTTTGAACTTATTTTCCAAATTGGCAATGACTTGATTAGCCTTGCCGCTGTCCACATTTTCGTAGTCGTGTCTTCCGTAGTAATTTCTTCCGTAGTGGGACCAATGGGCTTTGAGCCCTTCTGCAACTGTCGTGTCCTTCAGGGCCAGAATGGAGAGCCATAGGAGTGATGTCCATATTCCATCCTTCTCACGGATATGAGTCGAACTCGTCCTAGAATTTAAGAAATTAATTTAATAGTCGTACGTAAGTCTGATTAACCCAGCATAAACCAAGTCAAGAAGTATGACCATTAAAAAAGTCGCATACCCAAATGATTCCTCACCGCAGAGCGAGATTTTTCCAGCATCCTAACAATATTCCACAAAAAATTTGAAAATGCAGGCTTATCATAGGTAGCTTCAATTGCGTATTAGGCTATATTGTTATTTACCATTAAATTCCCAAAGTATTTCCATCCTGTTGGAACCTCATAGCATTGGAGTCCTAATTCTTGTGCAACTCTGCCAATTGACAAAAACGTTACACAGATTATTGGCATGGTATGAATTAAACGCCGTAAAGCCTTATAAGTTGAAAGTAATTTAATTTGAATCACCTGTCAACTGCCATAGACGTTGGCATTGAGCGTGCAACTCCGGCTATTCCTTGACTACTAAACCATTTCACTAATTTTAAGTTGGCAAGCAGGAATGCTAATGAATCCGAAGGATTGACGAAGAAAGCGTTTGACCCCAAAACCATATTCCGATCACCGTCGCCGTCATAGGCGGCTCCGAACTGAATCAGACCATTGCTTCGCATCAAGTCAAGCAAGTCCGCAGCGTATGTCAAATTTGGGTCAGGATGTATTCCACCGAAATCCGGAAGAGGCCTGTTGTTGATGACGCTGTAGGGTGGGCAGCCCAATTCGTCCACGAATATTTTCGTTGCATATGGACCAGTAACTGTTCAAAACGAGGAGGGCTCTTTAAATACTTGCAATCGGTAAATGGCTTAAATATCAATCAGCGTAAGCTCACCTCCATTCATGCAGTTGATTAGAACTGGAAATTTCTTGAGAAATTCCTTCAAATTTGCAAAATCAAAAATCTCTTTCATGAGAGCCAAGTAGTCCGCAACAGAATCAATTACTTCCACTGTGAAATCATGTCCGTCGACCTGTCGCGAAAATCAAAATTTGATAAGCCGTTTGCTTTACACATTGTGTGTTTCAATGCATACCTTAAATTCATAGACTCCAATTTTTTCAATATTGACATTGACTCCATCGACGCCGTTGTATTCCGTCAGAGTTTTACTAATTCCGAATATTTTATCAGTAACAGAGTCTGGTGCAGGTCCGCCATTGTTCGCATTATACTTGATTCCGAAATCGGCTTTTGGACCACCAGGGTTATGACTGGCAGTTAGTACAATTCCACCAAGTGCACCGTACTTTCGGATAATGCATGACACCGCTGGAGTTGATAGTATTCCAGACTGGCCTACAAGCAATTTCTTTACCTAGAATACAAAAACGGTAACTAAGCGTCATTTAATCTTAAATTTATATACCTAAACCTCGAAGCAATGAAAACTAGTGCAAATCTTCAATTCCAGACTGGCCTACAAGCAATTTCTTTACCTAGAATACAAAAACGGTAACTAAGCGTCATTTAATCTTAAATTTATATACCTAAACCTCGAAGCAATGCAAACTAGTGCAAATCTTCTTAATAATTGTATGGCTTACCCCTGACCCAGCAGCGATGCTAATGATCTTCTGCACAGCCTCTTTAACTCCGTATCTACCATCTCCCCCGACAACAATAGTGGAGCCGAGTAGGCGTATACCCTCTGAATTCAGAATTGACTGCACAAAGTTCTCCACATAATTGGGTTGGAAGAAAGTTACAGTAGGTTTTCTAAGTCCGGATGTACCCGGCTTTTGATCCGGGAATGGAGTTGTGACGATTTTCTTGGAAGACAACATTTTTGCTCTTGAACTTCTTAAATCACCCAATTCACGAAATGGCAATGTGAAACAGGTAAGGGTTGCTGCGGAGTGAGCGCTTGTGGCGTGGCTACTGCAAATACTACTGTGGAAATTTCGTGCGAGGATGAGGAACAGATAAGCTACTCCAGCACGAAGCTATCGTTGTTTATGCCCTGCTGACACTGATGACCTTTTCTGATTAGCAGAAAATACACCCTCTCCAGAGTTAGTGATTTCAGTGGACCGACTAGACTCTCGAGTTTCCTTATCACGGACTCACGTGTCACGTGTAGTCTGCCCAGAATTAAGCATACAGAGATGCTACCGAGCATCCTCACTTCACGAGATCCTCCCACTATTATTCCATTACGTAATGCATTGTGGGTAATGTAATGCCAGCGTCTTAAATTTCTATCTAATCCTTAGCTCAGAATCTGAATGTAAAATTTTACTGCGAATCCAGCAGACACTTAACTTGGCAGCGTCTATGACCTACCTAAACGCGTTGGTTAAATAACCAGTATAGAACTTGATACATGATGCACGGATATGTTCTGTCCGTTCCGTCATGTAATGGGGGCAGCGAATCGTTAAATAATTTACCCCTTACCCATCTCTGCTGGATATATAATTGAATAAAACAAATTAATTTTATATAGACCGAATATTGTTATGAATAGCCGGCTTCAAACAAGTTAAAAATTCCTAATAAAATGATTTGATCAATTCTTGTATCTAAAAAATATGGGCTTGACCAGTGTAAATAACAATCAAATATAGTCATCATACACATACTCTACTATGTAATTCTACTCCCTGATGCCAAATGCGAATTGGAAACAGTTTTTATTTTGGCTTTTAAACAAAATTAATTGCTTCTTTTATGCACTTTCCAACCTACCATTTAGTAGCAGCACAGCCGTAAATGACTCTATTCCAGGGTATATGAAGGTAAGAAGCTTTATTCTCATTCGTCTGATGAAAGATAAATTTTTTATAATTTAGACTTGCAGCAAGATGTTCTGATAGTTGCTGTGAAACTGTATAATTTAGAAGGGATGCTTCAGGTTATACCAAAAGCAAATTTACGAATATGCTACAATTATTTTACTGTTAATTTTTTGGTTCTGTTTTGGCTGGATCCTGCTTCTTATTCACAGCTTCGGAATCAGGAGTTTGAAGCGTGGAATGGAGATCAGTAGTAGAATCGGATTTTGGTACATGATCAGCTGCATTGTTTTGAGATGGTGCCCCATTCTGGGGTTGATCAAGCCCTGCTTCGTCCGTGGAAAGATTGGGCTTGCCAGGTTTAGAATCTGTGCTGGGGCGGCCATGATGCTTTTCTGGTTCGATTACTTTAGCTGTGCCACTCAAAGGGGGTTGACCCGGCGCTTTCTTTGTAGCTTTAGTCGGGCCTTGTTTAACTGCGGAATTAGTTGCACCTTTATTCCCGTCAGGCTTTGCCCCAGGTTGTGTTGTGGGCTTATTCACCGGATCAGGGGCTGGCGCTGGACTAATCGGTCTTTTCTTGGTGATCTTGTTCATGGCCTTGTTCCACTTATTTGCTGACTTTTTTTGTCCTTTCTTGTTGGTGGTCTTTGGTGTTGGCTTCGTATTGTCTTTCTTATCGACCATATTTGCTGCGGGTTTATTCGGCACTTGATGCTGGAGCGTTTTCGTTGAAATTAACTCTGTTTGACCGGTATTTCGCGCCGTACCAGTCCTTTCGTCAGGCAGACTCTGCAGCATGCTCATAAAACTATTTTGCTTTTTCAGTTCGGCGTGATCCGTTGAATTCATTCCAGAGTCCACCCGGTAATCCCTAGTTGAGTCAGTCAGGCTAACCTGACCTGAAGAATTTTTTCTCCCTCCTTCAGGGCCCATGTTTGCGTCCTCGATTGGCTTTTTCCTCATAAAACGCGATTCCGGTAATGTCTTGTCCATTTCGGCTTGTATCACAGTTCTTCTTGGCGGCGGATGCTGCAAAGTGTAGCGTTGTTGATGCAGTACAATAGGATCCGTTGGAACAAACTCCACACCTTCAACTGATTTTTCTGGTTCTAGTACGCAGGAATTTCGGTAATCGGGCAGTATTGATTTCACTCGACCGGTTAAAGTGAATAACGACTCCAGTCGTACTCTGCTAGAGGAACGAGCCGGCGCAAAGGGCTCCTGGAACACTTCCGTAGGAGTCTTTCCCAGTACCGGCTGTTTATCGTCAACGAAACCTATACAAACAGAGGTTAGCAGTCGAAAACACTAGAAAAACTGAACGCTTAAAAAATTTCGTATTTTTCGCACCTGTGCCTTTAACCCACGTTCTTGGGACAAGTGTATTTGTTAACTCTCCGACCGTAGCAATTGAACTTTGAATCCAGTGATGTTGGTAAAGCTCCGCTGGATATTTTCGCACCATTGGGTTCGGTGTGAGCACTTCCACTAAGAAGTTCTTGGCCTCTTCAGTCAGCCCTCTGCGCACCTGCCAAGAGCTAAATAATTTTAATAACCGTTCATATAGTTTGATCATTCATTGTGTGGTGACGTACAGATGGTTTCAATGCCCATTTCCGGCTTATTTGTGAGTCGTATAATATCTTCAGATCACTGTCATCGAAAGGCAAACTTTTGTTCAGCATCACAAACAGAACCACACCCAGAGACCACACGTCGGCTGCACGAGGATCATACGACTTTCCTCGTATAACTTCCGGTGCGACGTAGGCCTTTGACCCGCAGTACGTATCCGAAACAATTTCACCGTGTCCCATTGAGCGAGCGTGCCCAAAGTCCGCTATCCGAATGTTCAAGGAATTCGAAAGGAGCAAATTCTCGCATTTGATATCACGATGAGCTATGCTCTTTTCATTCAAAAAATGCAGACCTGCATGCAGAAGAAAGCATAGAACAGTTTTGAACTTAGAAATATGATTTTAAAACAAGTACCTTTGAGACACTGTGTGAACCAAACCAGAGCCTGGTGTTCCTTCAAAGCCCCCTTTTCACGAATATAATTTAACACATCTCCTCTCTCACACAATTGCATAAATAGGAAGAAACGCAGATCTATTTGAATGCAACTATGAAGCTCAACAATATTTGTATGATAAAGTCCTTTAAGAAGGTCGAGCTCCCGGGGTAGAAAATGACGCAGATAATACGGATCCAAGTTATGCCCGTTAATTAATTTTAAAGCCAATGGCAACGGCTTAGGGTTTTTTCTGGATGGATCAATGTATTCCGCAATGTACACCTGAAACCATACAAAATTTAAATCATCATTATCCGGGAATAAATTATTTCGAATTCATTAGTGATAGAGCCAGACCTTCGAAAACGCCCCGACTCCGATTAGGCGTCCCACTTTATAACCGATATGCCTTAGAGCTTCATCTTCAGGAGCATTTCGTTGGAAACGATTTTCTTCCTCAATTTCCTTTCGGTGTTGTTCATTATTCTCTGGGTCTCTAGGCTTTCTATAACTGTATACTGGTAGTGCTTCCCTAGGTTGAAGTAGTTTTGCAGCTAGAAATCGTGACTTGGATTTAAGTGCCTGTGTTGTTTGTCGTTTAGGTGGCGAAGTTGGCTTCAATTTTGATTTCTGCTTCGTTGGCGACTGGGGCTTCGATTGCGATTGTTCTTTGCTTTGTGGCTTTAACTGGGGTTTGTTTGGCTGTTGCTGCTTCTTTGGTTGTGACTTTTGTTTATCCGCCATGTTCCGTTACACACACGTGAAAAATCAGGAAGCCTCTGCTGTTTGGTGTATTTCTGCCACAGTACAAATTCCAGTGGAAGCAAAACAGCGTCAAACGAGGCGTGCTAATTTTTGTATTCTAGTTGAAAAAGAACCCTGGAATTAATTACTTTAAGTACCTATGTATTTACTAGGTTAAGCTAAAACTATAAATTTACTGGGTGCACATCCCAATGGCCTGTTAAAAAGCCAAAATTTTGAAAAATATGGATGTCAGACGATTTGTAATAAATATTTAGTACTTATCAAAGAAATTGGACTATATATTTGTCTTAAATATTCTTCCAACACACGGCAGATTCTTTTCCAAATAATTATCAACTGTTTAATTCGTTTTCCGAAGCTTTTACGTGCTCCCATGGTAATTGTTGTGAATGCAATAAGTTGGAAACGGCTGAAGCTGTTCCGGTTTCATTTTTTAAGCTGAAATATTGTCTACCAGTCGAAATCGTATTGAGCTATGCATGCAAAAATTACAATTCTAGTGGCAGAAACATTAGACCAGACCGTTTTGGAACCAAAATGCGTACGATGCAAAGATGAAGATCTTGAAGGATCCGATCTATTAGGTGTTCCGGTGCTGTAAACAAAGTAAACAAGGGCCACTCGACTCGCCCACGTGCGCCAGAAGTCACAGAAAGCCCAAATGTGTTTGTAGTTGAAACTGTTTCAATGCTCTTCTTCTAAATAATATATTTTAGACGACACCTGACAGCCTTTAAATGCTTTCAAATAACTCATATACTTGCACTTCTTTATCCATTACTTCAGCTCCAAACTATTTCTCTTTCGTCCAAGTTGATGTTGTTGAATGTTGACATTTGGAAAAGTTTTAATGTTCGAGTTATTACTGAAACCACTTTTCGAAATGTCGTATTCCAGCTCAGCTTCTTAAGTTAGTCCGTTTACGACACTGCAGCCAAAAGTTTGTACCCAAGTAAATGCAGCGTTCAGAATTTCTGCTGCTTTTCGGTGACGCTTTTCTAAATTGTGGCGGCTCTGGGGTTTTGAAGACCGTGTTTTGTTTTCAATTAACCTGAAATAATATTAATTTAATTTCTGATATAGCTAATGCACTAGAGCACCGTTTAAATTGGTCAACTCGACCTGAAAATTAATTATGATAGCTTCAGTCTGTTTATCCGAAACAGAAGCCGCACACAGAACTCAGAATGGGTAAAACACCGTGTATGTTACACAAAGCCCAAGTACGCATTGCTACTACTGGTACCCCATTGGTTTTGTTTATTTGTTCTTCCGCTAATGGAGCAAATTCCTGTTGAGTGCCATGTATTTCTATGAGAAGAGCTATAGGAAAACAGAAATCGGAAACCCTGATTATGGGAAGAGACTGATGGCTTGTCAATTGTATAGTAATCCTGCTTAGGCTGAAAAATTAGAAAATATGGAGTGTATCGTTTCAGAAACAAAAAAGGAAAAGAGACGGAGTGATCGATCGACCTGACGAACACCCAGGTCATTTTCAACACCGTACTTGTGCTGCTAAATGACTCTGAAGCTCTCAATCCGTCACTCATCCGCTACCGCACAACCAGCAGCTCCTACTTCAGCCTACAAAATGCCATCGATGCAGAGGCTCTAGTTCTGTACAAGAACCTAGGAGGTACTTGGATTTTGAAGGGCCCTTAAAGCTGTGGATTATCTTATCACTCTCCAAGGACTTTACTGCGTCAACAGGGAAGGGTTAATACTTTTTTAAGTGTCCATTTCCAAAATATGGGGCTTGTGGTTGGGGTGAAGCGCGACAAAACTCAGCAGATTGCGGAATTTCCGGCTGTAAAATAATGGAGTTGGTTTTCGTTGAATCGAATTTAAATCGAGATATTGGTGTGATCATGAGTTTAATCTACTTGGCCATGTAAGATATTCTAAGCTAATTGAATTATTCCGAATTGTCCTAAAACTTTTTACGTGATAATTACAGAATTAGTGATGAAATTCGAGATTTTACACTGTAATTATTGTTCTATGGTAGGTGGGATTTTCAGTAAAAGGCTGGGTTTTTCAGGCTTGTTCCAAATAAATGTAGCTGTACGGACTCTTGAGAGGCATTGAGGCGTTTGATGGGAACTCCAATTTATGTCTCTCCAGGGCCTCCTCAATGAAGAAGGATATTATTGGTGAAATCTCTTCAGTTCCCTTGTTTTAAATGCCTTCTGTCTAAACGATAAACTTTCAAAGAAACCTAAACTCTTTTTACGGAACAAACTTTTGACTTTTCATTTTCACGTCGTTCTCGTCGTCTCCTTTTACTCACCCGTACTACTCAACCGTGTAGCATTACAGCATTTATGACTCCTTTTTCTCACATCAAGTAACAACAAATCTTAAGTATGAGGGCTGCTTGAGTGGAGCGGAAATGTAACCATTTTTAGGAAAATATAAATTGTCCTGAACTCATGAATGAAAAGCCAAGCTGTAAAGCTTAACCAGACGCACACGCTGTAAGGGTACTGGTAAGTGGGCACACACGCTACGGACGCCTTTCTGAATGATTTCGGGGTTTTGAGTTTAGGGTGCACGAAGCTCGACTGTATGATATGGGTAGGCGTTTTTAACAGTTAATTACGTTTATTGATTCATATATTCAACATCAGTATATTGATACTATAAAATAAGCTCTGCGAACTATAAGGCTAAGTACTTCCTAACACAGGACAAATGATGTTTGATAGAAATTTTTGGCGATTTCTGGCTTTGCTTCACTAAGTCGACGGCGGAAGTCCAACACTGTTCTTCTGAACAAGCGGCGATTCTGCAGCGGACACAAAGTCGTTGATAGGACTGGAGTGCGACCCTGCTACTCCCCGGCCTACTCGACTAATGCTCTCAACAATAAGGCTAAGGCAGTCGAGGCTTGAAGCGGCTCCTTGGTCTGTAGCGTCGTCGGACTCTGTGACAAGCAGAAAGAAAACAAAACAAAAAAAGATTAAATTACGGAATAGTATATTAGAGGCTGAGAAGCTTGGTTGGGAAAATAAACGATGGCTAGAGGACTACAAGCGTGGGTTTTATTCGGTTTTAATTTATGACGTCAGTTGTGTTTCTACTCGAAGGAATAGCCCTATTCCTTCCCATCCCCACACATTCCCGGGTCCTTTGACGTATTGTATTTCACTTTTGGCGACAGACGTGTAATTTGCTTGCTTTAATGAGCTAACCCAATAAAATACATTACTTGGCTCTTAGAAACTTCGTCAGCCGAAGTGGGATGAGCCCCATGAGAGAACATCAAGAAATTACTCGGATTTTTGAAGAACACACATAATGTAGAAGTGGGTTTTTATTGTTTGACTTTTCCTTTAATTCCCAAATATCTGAGCCCAAGAAAAACGAGCTGGGCTGCGATTGGGAACTTTAGAAAAGAGAGAGTCATTTCATGAGTTTTGCATTTGTACTGCACACTTAGAAAAAGTGCTCGGAGTTGAAAGGTTTTATTAGATGGCTGAGTAATGCTCAAATGATGCTAGTTTGAAACACTAATAAATGTCAAGAAACAAGGTTGGAAGTTGGAAATGCAGTTCCAAGTCCAGAAGCACCTGTTTACGTTTTGTGAAAATCCTATAGAATTTCGTGTTGTACTTCGCGATTTTCGTTAAATCAACGCTACATTGTGATACTGGACGGTTTTATCGTTATTTGCTGTAATTTTAATAAACTTTGTTCTAGAAACGAAAACTCAAGAAATGCCTTCATATGTTTGAATCTAAATGAAGTCGGGTCTCTGTTCTATTCGAAAACAAGTAATATATTTGTATTTGCACGAGGCGAGATCAAAAGTCAGAATTTGTTCGAAGTCTACGGCATGCGTTCTTTTCTGTCTATTTTAAGCCCTTTGGATTAGCATGCTTGAAGCGTACATGTGGGGTTCTAGAGAGTTTTGCAGAGCGGAACAATCATTTCCATTCCATCATGTCAGGTCTTATAATCGTTGACTCTGGCTTAATGCGGAGATTTATCATAAAGACAGGACTAAGAGACACTCGGACTCGTAGTTGGAACTTTCACTAGTGGCCGTAGAAAAACTGAGAGATTCGATATAGCCGAGGATTATGAAGATGAATTCCTTTCACTATTATTAGCAGAGAACTTGTTCATTATATTATTTCCTCTTGCCGGTGCTTGGGCTTCCAAAAAGTTTATTTGACAGGCCGAGAGACATATCGTCGGAATTAGAGAGATATGAGTGCAATGTTGAGTAAAAATTATCTTAATGGCGACACACACCACCCCGCACACGGAATGAAATGCCAAGTATTTCTCCAAATGACTCCGTCCTGAGCTCTAGAGTAGAAATGACGCCGTGCGACTCATGAAGAGCACTCATATGAAACTGGCACTATATTTTATAAAGATGAAATAACAATATCACGGTACTGAGATTCAGGTCTAATGCTAATTAAAATTACTGCTGACTGCTGTTCTAAGCTAAATCTGACTGAATGAAAATGTCATGCCTTAAACTCTGCATGATTGATGATTAAATATTTTTAACGAATTACTGGGTGCAGGTCACAGAGGCCTTATAACGTGCGGTATTTTAGATTAAAAGCGTCGTTCCGTGGATAAAACAGGGTTTCAAAAGCGATTCTGAATGAATGTGCCTTGACTGGTATATTTCTAGAGTGTGAGTTTATTGTAATTATCGTGGAGCTGACAGTGGCTTAATATTGGCCTTGAGAATTAAAGAAAGTTTAGAAATATTAGTGGGTTACAGAACGGAGCGTATTTGATTTTTGATAGCTTTTGCGGAAGTTTAGTGGAAGTGCTGAGGAGCAAAGGGAAGAACTTCCTGGACTGATTTAGTGGACAGTTTGAACTTGAGTTCCATGAGGTCACGACAGTAGCGAAGCACATCATCCGGATCCCAACACTCTCCGCAGTAGTCGCAGGCATACTCGAGAAAGCTGTAGGCACAAGGCCAGCCCAGGAACGGGATGAAGCAACAGCAGCACATACTGGCAGGCGTCACTTTGCGGCGGAAAATGTCGTGACGGCATCTGGGACAAACGACGGGGAAACGAAGATAGAACACCTTGTAGCGAATAGATTTTTCCGAACAGGTCACAAACTCCCCTGAGACAACCACCGTCTTCCGGAACCGAGCCTTTATTCCCAAAATTCAAACGCTTGTGTTTGTTTCCAAAGGTTTCAATAATTTGGTCTTTGAGCTCGCTCAGAAGAGTGTAGTGAACGTCTTCTGCCACGAATTCCTCCGAGCCTGCCGGAATGTCGTGCAACTGCTCCTCCATTGTCCAAATCTTATTTGCACCCGCTACAACGTCCGAACATGTATTTAACTGCCTTTAATTTCTGTGCGTTTCCTAGCTGAGTTACCGATAGGTGCATGCTAATGCCTCACCTTCCCGGTACCTGGGCCAGCATTGCTTCTTCTCCACTCGTCCAGCCTTTACTAAATCAATTGGTTCCTCAGGGAGCACGATTAATGGCTTGAAGTCTTTGACTAATTCGAAAATTCGATCTTTTGTTAGTTTATCAGGAGAGTGGGAGCAATTCCAATATGCTAAGATACGTACCGTCTTCTGGTTCGAGGTAAAGTTCCCTCTTAAATGATTTCTTGACCACAGTGTGTTTCTTTCTTTCTGCTCCGCGCCGCCCGCCGTACGAAGCCGGCTCAGTGTTGGGCGAGTCCTTTGGTAATCGCGCTTTCCTTTGGAAATTATCAAACGAATCTTCTCACGATCGGCATGATGCGAGGAGGACAGAGTCCGAAATCCTAGTAAAGTAATGCAGCTACTATTTCCTACTGCTTAAACTAAATTTATGCTGCTTTATGTGGTCTACAAAACTTTAAAATGCTTTCTGGAAATCCGGACGAACATTTTCCCCGAAATTTCTTAGGCACTTTTGTTTATCATTGGCTTCCAAATTGTTTGGACAACTATTTCGAGTTTCCTTGGGAACGAAATTTCTCAATCAATAACTGCTCTAAGCAAACGCTAGGCAGTCGAGAAGAAAAAGCTCGGAATCCTTCATTTCGCTTGTTGGATTACTCTATAAAGCAGAATGTTTGAGCTTCATGATCCTAAGCACAATACTTAATTTATGCTCAGAATTTACATCATACACGTGAGCTAAATAGTGGCGTGTCAACTTCGGATAGGGAAACATGATCCCGAGCTGTTTTGTCAACTGGATTATTTTAACCCGAAGTAGAGTGGATGAACGTACGCTTCCCTCTATTTGTATCAGACATTTCAGCTAGAGGCTTCTACTATCTTTGACGTCAGCAGAAGGACTCAAGTACGGAATCATTTCAAGTCGTACTTGGAGTGCACTTGAGTGAGTGACACATTGTCGAGATTCCAAAACGTGAAATTCTAAACTTTTACTAGCAAACCGCCGCTTCCAGCTCGAGAAGCGATATAAATGCAAGTAAAAACTAGTGGGGTAGGAAGTGATGCTCAGAAAAAGAATTCGGCACGGAGTCAAAACCACGCTGTGGGATCTTTGCGCATTTCATTTGAAGAAATAGTAGATTGTTCTTTCCTTATCTACCTTGTAATGATGACAAAGAAACAATCTGTAGCTCATTCGTCTCGACATGCTCTTCTAATTTGAAATCAAGATATTTATCCTATAGCTGTTTCTAGAATGAATTTAATGAGCACGTAGTCAATTCCTCCTCATCCACTTGGATCTTTTCATAATCGTCAATTTAAGTATTTCTTATGGATTGCGTGGCCTAAACTTCCTTAGCTCAAATCTTAGACTACCCCACAGACCTGCCCAACAACGCTTTGGTGAAAAATGAGAAACTAAAAGGAAAACAATGAATTAATTTATGGCCAAGCCCACTCCCGGAACAACGGCATGGAGAGATGGGGTTATTGAGAATTTATTTCCGTTCCGTTCCGATTATATTTATAAACCCTCTCCAAATCCAGGATCTAAATATAGCTCAGGAGGGTTCAGGGCAAACTGAAGCTCAAGAAGCAACCACTCTATGCTGAGTTTCCCGACTTGTGAGAGAATTATGTGCGAAGATAAAGGACGTCTTGAATTTTTGGGTGGTTCAGAATTAAGTAATAAACCTTAGAGGTGCAAAGAATGCCAGGGCTCTGTGTACGGATGAACTGAGTCGCTTCAGTCCACTGAATCAGAGAATGACAAACGGTGATACACCTCATAAAGTTAAAGACTCATTTCAACTGTCATCGGAGAAAGCCGCGGTGGGGGCTGCACGCTGCCACAGCGGATTCGGGACCAGCTCTGCCAGCGCAATTTTTCTGCCTCCACAAAGAGCAGCTTTGGATTAGATTTCGTTGCCAAATAATGCAGCGACTAATGCCACGGCATCCAGGGAATTAATAAAAAGAATTCTAGCTGTCTTAGACGCTCTACTATCCATATGTTATTCCATCGCTGACTCTGACGCTTGACAATGTACAGATTGAGCAAGAGAATTTGTATAACCCGATTTTGTCGATTCCCGCAAAGTTAAACACTACCCAGAATGCATGTTAAATTGACAGGAACATATTTTACATTAATCCAATGGTACTTTTAAAATGGCTCCTCGTTTCAATGCAGATTGTCCATCTGTGTCGGCCCGGCCGGTTTGCAATACGAAACCTTCAATGAGGAATTGGGGGCGATATGTTTGTAGCCCATGTCATGTGTTTGTGTAGAATTTGTTTCATTCGTTGAAAAATGTCTGCTAAGTCGCTTAGGGGAAACCTAAATTTTACTCGAATACAATTTCTCGTAAACTAAATACATTGAAACAATAATTTGTGACGGTATGAAAGCCCGTACTCAACTCAATAAACTTGAAAAGCAATTCAGCATTTCCTGTTACGAGGCCAAGACAAAAGTATTATCTATTGAGCTCAAGTAAATTGTATCGCTATAAATTATGAATGATTTGATCACAAAAACGAATCAGCATCCAAAAGAAACTATTGTCAGGTTCGTGAAACAAAGGAAGAGGAGGCTACGCAAATAATACAAATACGCAGGTATTGAGAAAGCACTGTTTGACTTGAGGAGAGGGTGAGTGAAAGCCAAGCAGAGTAGTGGACTGTGATTGACTTACCGCTGATTGGGGTGAAGGGGGATGAGTTGTGGGATCCGAGATGAGAGAGACGCTCCTGGAAATAGGAGGGAGACGTAGTGCTCTGAAAACAGAAAAGAACAACACTCACTCACCACCCAGTTTGTCATTAGAACCCGGGATTCGGATTCAGCTTCTTCACTCCGAAATTGAGACATTTCTCAAACTCGGCCTCACAGACACGTCTCACACATCACTTTCTTAAATCCTCATCAATGTCTCCGCACTTCATTCTTTCAGCTCAATTTAAAGCCCTTCAAACCATACACATGCCCCACGCTTCATTATCAAAAGCTATGATTTGATGCTTTCATAGCGGAGACTGGTTTACTGTAGATTTGGCTTCAATAACGAAGCTTTTGGTTTAAAATTAAAATTGTCAAACGATTGTGCATATCTCGGAAATTTGTTTCATATTTTTTAATGAGTTCTACCGACTGAAAACTCAGAATCTACAAAACTAGAAAGCCAAATTGGCAATTGACAATTTGAGACCGTATGCAATTCCTGGATATTTAAATGCTTATGCTGGCATCATCTGTGTGACATGTGAGTTTACGGCGATTCCCTTATAAGATGCCCACAGATTCCTTAAATTCTTCATTATCATTTAATTCGGCGTGTGGGCTATGATATCCTCGGCGGTCTTTGCCTTTATGATTTTCATCTGACACAATTAAATATGGAAGAATGGATGTTGAGCGGATACGTGGCAGACAGAGAAAGACATGGTTCGAATTCCGGACTAATAGGAGCGCATAACTCTTGAGAAGTCATGGCAGACAAGGCAGATCTGTTTTTGCTCTGAGCATTTGTAACTTAATCCGTAATCTCAAATCTTGAGACTCATTTACAAGTGATTCCCGGAGGCTTCATTTCAGAAATAGGAAGGCAGAAAAATCACGTTTCAATTCTCAGTTTTCATAGGCCAGAATGTGGCTGGATTAAATGAAGAAGGAGACAAATTAGAGCATTTCAGTTTTTCAAAAACTAATAGTCGGGAGTCTGTTTCGAAATCCCATGTTCTGTTTGAGCGAAGGAGATCATTATTTAGAAAATTCCATGGAAGTCGGAATGCTTAATCCAGGGAGATACTTGGGCTGAGACAGGAGGATCACTTATGCCTCCCTAGCCTAGTACTTCGCTACACAACAGCAAGCAGAGATGCTCCTGAAATCCTAAATCTGTTACACCAACGACTTTCGGCCTTTTTCCTCTTCTCAATAACATCTCACGTCAACAGCTTTTGTTTTGACTTTTCCATCCGGAGCATTGCCTTCTTAACTACATAACTCCCCTGAACTGGAAACTTCCAAGTCTCAGGAACATGGACAGAACATGGAATGGAACTTGGGAAAGGAAACAGAAGTGTGAAAGAAGATCTACGACCCGAAAATTACTACGATTGCTCCGCCTTAACACGTCTCCCTTAATTCTTATAACACTCAAGAAATAGAACTTGAGTAGATATTAGCAATGTACCAAATACTAAACATTCTTGCAGCGTTAGAGTTTATGAGGTTCAAGTACTACTGTTTTGCTATTCAAAATTTCTTATTAAATTCTGAATTAATTTTATTAAGTGAAATCTGTATCTGGTTATGAACAGAGATTGCATAGCGAATGTAATGGCGTCCACCATCGTAGGTGGACGCCTATTTAGATAAGCCACAACGCTAAACAACAGTGACGCAAGTTTATTCAGTATGAAGCGATTTAAAGGTTTTTTAAAAGCCGGATTCGCTTATGCATTTCGTTAGGACGTTTTGCTAAAAACACAAGGATATGCTCTTTTTATCAATTACTCGCCTGTTCATTTCGTTAAATAATTTGGCTGTGCGTTGTGTATTGGTGCTCCAAAATAATGCCAAATAAATTAGTGCAAAGAACATGAAGAATTAGCTGCCAATAACACTTGACAGGTAACATGTATTCCATAACGGCGAGGGTCTTATAGTTGATTATTTCTAGGCTAATCCTGACTTCTCAACCCATTTTTCAAAGAGTTGAACCTTGCCTGCCATTTACAAATGAGGGTTAAAAATTGACAAACCGTTAAATTGAGCATAGTGTAGTGACTAGAACAATATTTTGTCTGGAATCTTTGAAAAGCGTTGTCACGGCGTAACCCAAAGCGGGTGAATTTCATATTTATAATAGGCGTTCTCGTTCTGGGCGGAATTTTTCTTCGAAAAATGGCAAATAAATTTTGGGTTAATTTAAGATGGAATATCGTACCATGTATAAAGTAGAAGTTACTTCAAGCATGAGTTTGAGCAAAACTCCGTAAAGTAATAAAAGTCAAATTGTTTCTAGACGAATGGGAATGGTGTGTTCATTATCATAATACGAGCTCATAAACTTGTGTGGGAC
>VNWX01000228.1:0-26793 GCA_009869905.1 Ceratophysella communis
TATTTCGAAGATCGAGCGAAATAAATTGCACGTTTGTTTACTTGAAATTTAAATTCAATTTGTTCCTCGAATAAATCGATTTCGGCCACAATTTCGAAAACCGCCTTCGAGGAAGTAAAATTTGAAAAGATTTCCACAGTCCATTCCACACAAGGGCCTGCCATGGAATTATTTATTAAAGTCCTGGTTCAGTTTTTGCTGGCATTTACGCTGATGCTGGTACTACTGGAAACTGCGAATACTGGGGTGACTGGAAACGTTGTTATAGAATCTGATCACGGCTGTAGTGTGCGTGAAATTGGAGTATTCACCACCAATTACACTGCGTTTTTCGAGGATGCGTCTTGCAGCCGAACATATTGCCAGAAGACCTGTGCTGAACTCGGTTTCTACAACGCAACTTGTACAACAAAACCGCCACCATTTTGGAAAGGGCAACATACGGGTGGATGCGTTTGCTCTGGAAATGACTCTGTACGGCTGACCGGACGTGAAATTGGTAAGATTTTTACCTTATCAATACTATGTACTATATTGATATTACTGAAACTCAATACTCCTTTATTCATAAAATAGCTGGAAACTACCAACTAAATAACTGGACATTTTTCTGGACGGGATGCAAAAGTTTACATGATTGTAAAGCAACATGCACTGAAGGATCCGAAAAAATGGTGGAAGCACTTTGCATGCCATGGCCTAACCACTTACGAATTTGTGCTTGTCAACCTGAAAAGCCGCTTCCGATAACTTCATGGTGTGGGAATACATACATACAAAATGAACTGCCGAAGCCAAAAAAATCAATCATCGGTCCTAAAATTGACGAGCCTACGTACTTTACCAAAGCTCGAATAGCTGTTCATATGGGAGTAATATTAGGCTGGGAAATATTGGGACAAATAATTATTTTGATGCTTTAATTGGGGCAATACGTAGGTATAAGAAAGTTGCCTACACTAAAAATCTGTAAAATAATTATAAAAAGTTACTTATCATTGCAAGACTTGAATCTCAATTAATTAGAATTTGTTCTAATCTAATCGCAATAAGCCTCTTTCATGTGATTCAGAAATACATTGAAAATAGTAGAAGGATAAGAATTTCTCCACCATTCTTCCCTGGCAAGAAATTGCAAGGACTTCCGAGTGTTGTCTGTCTTAATATCATAATGCTTACGTTTAATGTAATCGCAGAGTCGTTCAACTGTCCTTGTGCGTCTTCCCGTTTCTGGATCATGGAAAATTTGAGTGGTCCTAGCGTGACAAGAAATGTCGTACCCATATTCCGGTAGAGTTTCATAAGCTGCCCAAGTATCGCAGTGGATCGTGCTTGAAGGCAAAACTTCATTCCGAATTATCGTGAGCAGAGTTTCGGCATCACGTCTCTCTACAACAAAGTGTCGGATATCTAAGATCTTGGATCCGCGGGTCCAGCAAATGGCAAATATCCAGGGTCCAAATAGACGATTTCCGTAATTCCTTTCTTCATCCAAGGTTTCGGGATAAGGTTCACCAGAATTATCGACAGCTTCAAATTTTTCGGAGCATAAATATTCATCTACATGCACATTTTCGTTCGGCCCTCCCATACGCTTCCTTTGTTGGTACTTGAAGTCGCAAATCTCTTGGCATACTCGGTACCATTCTCGGACGGTGCTCGAAGGTTGTCCTGTAAAATTGATTCAATAAATATGGGTTAAGAGTAACACTTTGTGATAAATTCAACGAATACTTGAGCCTTGGGGACCCACCTGATAACTGCTCTGCCATGGGCTTGATATATTGATGACACCACATCCAGATCAATTCCATAATTTGAGATAACGACAGTCGATTTGAGTTGTGATTATGATTATGACTATCCGTATAAGATAGCAATTTGTTGGCTCGTCGCACTGACCCACATGCTTCATTGTAACACTTGAGGTATTTGATGTGAGTGTAATTATAAATATTTGCGTCTGGGTATTCTTGAAGAGCCGTCTCACAAGGATGCCCGTTAACTATTGCTCTACAGTAGCCGTTTATTCGATCTCCGGACAGGATCCCGACTTTGGTGAAATAGTTGAGACAGGATGTTTCTGAACTAATGATTTTGTAGAAATCCATTTGTCGGGTCCCCATAAAAAGCTTAGTTTTGTTTGACGGATTGTTCGTAGCAGAAGCTTCTGAAGGACGAAATGGTTGAATAACAATTTTGCTTGTGGTCCGAGCTACAGGTTTTGCTTGCGTTTCAGCCTGAATGACTTCTGGGTCTAATGAGCCGTGTGTTGGGATAATGACGATTTCCACTTTTGGCTTTGACTTCTCCATGTCTTCTTAAGTTTAAAAACTATCAGTATTTACAGTAGAGAGTTTTTAAATGAGACTGTGGTCCGGTACACTGAGGGAAAATCAATCAATTAATTTCTCATTATATAAATTGGAATATTCTTTTCATTCAGTGAATCAAAAGTAGTGTTTATCTAACTGTAGTTAATCCTTTTGCTGAATTATTTGCATCTTACCTAACTTGAGAAACAGATGAGATGAGCGACGGAATCGTGGAACAAATAAGTAGACGCTGCTCCTGAACTACTAGTAATACGTTTCAAGTTTCGTTTGCTCGAAAATCCAAGATATTAGGAATCTGACGACGCCGTCTATAAAAAAATAAATACGAAAACTTTGAATTTATTTTTGGGTTCTCATTTTAAAATCAAATTAAAAAACATCATCGCGGGTTTTAAACATGCATATGACGGGAATAAGCTAAGTAGATTAGAATATAAATATGTACCCAATTATAGGAACAGGAAAAGGACAATGACAATGACGCGACTGTGACCGCTACAACGGTGACCCGGATGATTGCCCTAATGACAGAGGACAGGTGACCAAAACTGAAACTACAATAAACCGTAGTCAAAAAAACTTGCAACAATCAACAATCCAGTGGTAGTAGTTGTAATGGTTCCAAATATACATTTTCAAAATGCGCTACTTCCCGCTTTAGAAATGTCAGAGCTTGGGGCTTTCTCCAACGCAAAGTGGCTTTCACCGTTTTGGTATTTTCAGTAATAATTCCGAAAAAACTACATGCGTTTTATTATGAAATCATAGCTTTCCGTTTAATTAATATAATGAGTATTAAGTATTACGAGCAGATTCATCATTCATCACAGTTGATGAATGTTACGTATGTTTATAAAATAGTCAATTGATTCTGTAGAATTTTTGAGTGTCAGAGTCAGGTCAGGACACACTTTCCCTTGGCCGTAAGCTGTCTGGCGCTGGCACGCACACACGGCTTCAGCATAATTTGACAGATAAATGACAGCATATGTCAACCATTATTGTAGTAACCACGTTTGTTTGACTGTATTTCATTACAATTGATTGTTGTAGTTACTGGTCTCTCTAAATCGTAGTACCGACTACCGAGACTTCTGAACTGACGCTACTATGCAATGGTAATTAAATCATCAATAACAGAATGACTCATCCGCCAAGCTCAAAAGACACTTGAAATGATTAATGTTTTTAAGATACAAACTTGAAAATCTACGAAGAAGTAAGAAGTACATTATGTAAAGTCCTATTTATTAGTCAAAAATTTAAGAAAGCTTTAAATGCTCGATGCTCGACTGGAGTGCCTTGTTGTTCGAAGATAAATTGAATGTGTCTGACGACTTTACGACACCTGCCAGAGTAAAAAAATGAGACATGGAATTAATCACAGCACCGCCGGTAAAAAGCTTAGGCAAAGTGCAAGTCAAGTATATTTTCAATGACGAATGACGAATACAGCTTCCAACCTTGATTACAAGCCAGCTGATTTACAATTAGTGCTGCTTGTGTGTGTATATAATTAAGATTAACGTAATGGGTGATGTTGCTGTTCATACACAGAAAATACTTTTCACTAGACCCGATAAGTAATCTATATAGGTAATAGGTACACTACTATTCACATTCACTATTGACATCCTGTCTATAGGTTGTAAAAATGTTCATTAAATATCAGCAACTATAAAACAAGCTTAACTGCATAAAACTAACAAAACTTCGATTACAATGACAATGAGACCAAAACAGAGAATCTCCCATCTAACATTACGTTTCATCTAATAAACTATTGACTGACTCCTCTAAATCATCTGCATAGAAAACTTTCTTTACATCACGTAAAAAGGCATTGAACGAGTCAGTAGAATTGATACTACGCCACCATTCCTCTCTTAGATGCAAATTAAGATTATTGGCAGATCTTGCTTTGATGACATATTTCCGCCTCACTTGACTCCAGAGACGATCGATACATTTTGTTCGATTTCCAGTGATTGGTTCAGTAAAAAGCTTAGGATTTTTCTGCGTTTCATGAATATATCCATGGCGACTGAGGTCGGCATAGCCGTACCAGTTATCTGTACGAATGGTGGTGCCTTTGATAACTTCCCCTTCAATTAGCGGGATTAGTGTATCCTCATCCCGGTTCTGAACGCAGATGAGCCTCGTTTCAATTACTTTGGTTTGGGATTTTAAACTGATGGCGACTATCCAGGGACCCTCGGTGCGGGTTCCGTAATTCTTAGCAGGGTCTTCATCTTCAGGCAGTTTTCCAGTCTTTGCTTCAATGTCGAATAGAAACGGATCTTTATCAATGCACAGGAATTCGTCTACGAGTACAACTTCACCAGCTCCGCCCATTGGCTGTCGTAGGTGATACATGGCATCACATACTTCTCGGCAGTAGTTGTACCAGTCGTTGATCGTAATTGGAGTTCGACCTAACAAAAAAGATTAAAGATTTAGTGTTTCATTTCCTCAACTCAAAGAGCCCGAATTTAAATTCTTACCCGTTAGCTGCTCAACAGTATCCATTGGATAAGCATTTGCCCACATCCAGCACAGCTCTAGAATTCGACAAATAGAAAGGCCACTATTGCAGCGTCCATTCATGTCAGTATGTGTAAAGAACTTGTTGCTTTTCCTAATGGACACAAATGTCCCACATCCTCGCCGAGTGCAACGGAGTGACTTATAATAGGTGCCATTCCGCGATTTCCGCATAATATCCCTCAGGGTGCCACCACAAGGCACTCCAAAACGCTCTTTATGACAGAATGAATTCGATCCTCCGCCGCCGCCACTGGGTAAAAGTCCCCTTGATCTCAGAAATTCAATACAGCTGTCCTCCGTACTTATGATTCGATAGAATTCTAATTGCTGAGTTCCAGCTCCCGTAAATACTTTAAGAATATCATCACTTGTCGTCGTCGTTTTGTCGGTAACTGTTCCAATAGAAACAGAAGAACTCGAGCCTACGGCTGCTTGTCTTATAAATGGCTGATTAGCCATTTTCTGTGTTGTCATAGACCGTTGAAAATCCCCCTGATGTACCGCCTCTTGAAAATGTCCTGAGCTTCTTGAGTCATTTGGTAATATGGTTGGAGTAACAACAATTTCAACGCTGGGTCCTTCCATTTCATGGCCTTCGTCTATTTTCTCATCTTCTGCTTCTGCATTTCTATTTTCAGGCATCATCTCTTCAGACATGGTTGAAAATGGATGTTATATATTTAATTTTAAAGTAGCACAGGCACCGGATCAACCAACTCGGATTCAATTCATTCTGAAATATTCCAATCAAAGACAAAAGATGAATGACATATGAGATTCTCACGCTTGTTTATTGCAATTTGCAATGACATACCCAACGATGTCAACCGAGATCTTTCATAATAAATGTATGTTAGATTAAATGCTTGCTCAAGCGTTACAGAAGAGCAAAGAGCATAAGAGGCAACAGATATTATGTATGTACATGTACTATTAATTTTTAATTTCTGCAGACAAGGAAATTATGAACTAACGGGTGACGGTGACGGTGACGGTGACAGAAAAACAGGTGACAGGGTTGTAGCACGAGCAGCTTAGCTGGGTTTGATAGAAATACCGCAACTTCGTGTTTTATTTAGGAAAAGCTTGAACAATAAATTGTAATTAGGTAAATAATTATGAATTACGGAAATGTTTCTCGTAAAAATCTGTGGAAGGAAACATTAGGATTTTTAAAGTCTCTCAGTTCCCGCTGCACTTACTGTTGTTACATTAGACGCCGACTGAGCTTTCTCCTTGCGGAAGCTTTCACTCTTCTGGCGTCACTCCAATAATTTAATATTTAATTGCTAATTGACAAATTAATTTAAAGTTGACAAGGCGGTATACATGCGGTTCTTCCAAGTAATAATTAGGAATTAGATTCAAACAACCATTGACGCGAACGTGAATTTACTTCGGAATCGAGAATGATTAATCAGAAGTTCACACGGATGCAATGCAAATGCAGATTCAAGGGAATATTCGATAGATTTTAACATTAAAAGCCCTGTCACCTGTGACAGGTATCATCGTGATTTCTACATATTCTCACTTAAATATTGATCAGTCTGGAAGCCTACCTTAAATTTGCATGTAAAAATTGTAAAAGTATGGAAAATTCAGCATTGCAGCTGTTCCAAAAATTGGATTATAGTAAAATAGCCACATTATGATGAGTATGAATGAATCGGAGTGTAGTGTATGACAAATGACAAACCTAGAGAGGTTCAACAGCACACCAAGAAAAATTGACTAGTTGATTTCCAGATATTATAATAAATTTATTGACTACTCACAGTAATGTCCATTTATAGTAGTTCTACGTCAGGTGACAGGTGACTAAAAATTAGTACTGTGAAGTCCAAAACCTGTGCCGATAAAAATTGTGAAAACAGTTTCACGGAACTTCACAAACGGATATTAACGCATTTCCGACCTCATGGCCGTTTTGTACAGGTCTACTATTCCAAATATTTACAATGTCAAAAACAAAAACTCGTCATACAATTTGAATGTCGGAAACGCCAGGTAGAAAAAGTAGGATAAATAAATATTAAATAGATAGCTAGGTACCAAGAAAATTATACACAATTGATTACCGCGAGCTTACTGATTGTAAGAAGATTTTCGACATTTTAGCTTTAGCTCTCTCCTAGCAGACTAATGACTGACTCCTCTAGATCATCTGGATAATAAACTTTTTTCATGTCACGCAGAAATGCATTGAATGTATCAGCGGAATTCAGGCTGCGCCACCATTCTTCTCGAAGTTGCAAACTCAGTTTATTCGTGGAGCTATTTTTCACATTGTATTTTCGCTGAATCTGGTCCAAGAGTCGATCAATACATTTGGTTAACTTTCCAGTAACTGGGTCAATGAAGATTTTAGGATTCTTGAGAATCTGATGAGCATATCCAAGACCATTGAGTCCAGCATAGGCAGACCACTTGTCCGATAAGATTGTCGTGCCTTTCGCAACTTCTCCCTGAATAAATGGAATTAGGGTCTCCGCCTTGCGATTCGGAACGAAAGCAAATCTTGTTTCGGCGATTTTCTCTTGACAAATCAAACTCAGAGTTACAATCCAAGGACCTTCAGTCCGATTTCCGTAGTTCTTTAGTGGATTTTCAGTATCTGGCAGTGTTCCATTCTTCGCTTCAATGTCAATTGTCTTCGGGTCTTTGTCAGTGCACAGGAACTCGTCCACGTGGACGGTTTCTCCGTTTCCACCCATGGGAAGGCGGAGCTGGTACATTGCATCACAGACCTCTCGGCAGTAGTTGTACCACTCAACTATCGTATGATAGGCTCTACCTAAAAAATCGAAAATTAATGGTTACTTAGCATTTAGAAGTTAAACGGCCCAAACGACGACTGATTCACAATTATTCCAAATTCCAACCTGTTAACTGCTCAACAAAAGGCATAGGATACGAATTTGCCCACATCCAGCATAATTCCAAAATACGACACATGGAGAGCGAACTATTACATCGTCCATTGAGATCCGTGTACGTAAAAAATTTGTTACTCTTCCGAATTGAAACGAAAGTTCCACATCCATGTTTATTACATCGAAGAGTTTTCTTGTAATTTCCTTTACGATCCTTTCGCATGTAGTCCTTCAGGGTCCCACCACAGGGTATCCCGTTTCTTTCTTTTTGACAAAACCCACTTCCTCCGGACCCACCAAGTAACAGACCTCGCTCCCGTAAAAAATTCACACAATCATCTTCCGTTGCAACGATTTTGTAGAAATCAGCTTGACGCATTACTGGGACCTGCTGATGCTGTTGCATTTGCAGGTCATGCAATTGGAAATCAGGAATTTCTAATTGCAACGGTAATGGTTGATCTCGTATTTCTTGTTCCTCTGAAACCTCAGGAACATAGACCTCAGTCTCGGTATCTTCGGTGGTACTCATGGTGGGCGAGTGGAGTTTGAATCTAATTAAAATACAAAATACGTAAGTAGTGTAATTTCCAATTCAGGATTATGATTAATCAGTAACGTATGCAATCAAAATGCAATATTGGACAAGTACTTTGTCCATCTCTTATGACCTCATGGTATGACATATGATTATATGCTATACAGAACCGAACGAACAACAGAATTATACTGAAATTTTACCTGACTTGAATATAACTTTAAAACACCTTGCCAGGCGGTAACGTCAACCGTGTGGAATGACTTAACGGTAGTGGGAAAATTGACGGATGTCAGATGTCAAATCTATCTAAAAAATTAGCTTGTACGATTGACGAAATGAGGTTTATAGATTTAAAATTCTGAAATTAACGCAAATTAAAACGTGCAAATTCCGAATTCCCGAGCCTGTTCGAATTTCCTGGGGTTCCCGCTACATCGTTCGCGTTCTCCAAAGCTTTCTCCACGGTGCTTTCACTATGGCGTCACTTGAGAATTGAATAATGCTGCCTTAATTCTGTCACCTGTCAATTACAAATGTTTAGTACACCATAAGCACATTATTTATGTAATGCCAATTTTCAACTTGAAGACTTACGCACGTGTATCATTTATTGCCTGTCTGTATTTGTTTCTACGATGATTCATGACACCGAAGAATCCGAATTCATATTGAAATGAAAATAATTAAGCTCTAATCAGGTACCATAGCATAGGGACAGAAATTCCATTCTTGGGCTATGTTTCTGCCTGGACCGATAAGTCGAATAAATAATTTTCTGGTTGAATAAAAAAAAATATTAAGAAATGATGTCATTTTATATAAGAAAGGTTTTCACTGTGGTCCGTGTGGTATACTCTCAAATTTAGGATTTACTCTTTAAATTGATGATTAGAATTTAGAATTATAAGTTACACTTACAACTTGAATACAACTTTTCTATTTTTACTCATTACATTGTATCGTACTTACCTGTGTACACGTTATTGAGTGCCAATAGCCATAGATAAGATTAAATAATATTATTGACGTCAATGGTATTGGCATTGTCAGTATCGGAAGCACCTACTGTCGGCAATTCATTCAATTGACGGTTTAAAGGAATTTTAAATTGCAAATGGTAAATGATGTCCACTATTATACTTAATCTCACCTGAGGCCATGAATCATTAAATTGGATTTACATTGTATACCAAATAGCGACAACAGGTACCATTTTTATTCCAATGAGGGAAATGGGAAATTAGACGTATTACAGGTAATAATAAAAGGTAACAGGAAGAGTAAGAAGTTGAATCCGTCTAAGAATTTTGGAACCCGGACTAAACGCTGAATTTCCGTTTGCCGAAAATCCAAAAAAAATTAGGGTAAAAAAATGTTACCTATATGTCGAAAAAAAATCATTGTTTTTCGACTATTTGACTGATGTTTTTCATGATTTTTTCAATTTTTTTTTAGAACTTGAAAATTCTAGCGTATCGTGCATCGTGCTATATCTTTAGTTAAAAATACGCAAATTATTTGCATGTATTTCAACTCCGAATGCAAACAATGTGAAGATCATGCAAGCGCTCAATTTCTGAAAATCCACACGCAAACAGTAAAAAAATCTAAGCTTGCATGAGATTTAAATGAGCACTTAAAAACCTCTTGTATCTTGTATTATATAAAACGTCGATTTCTGGAAACAAAAATTTCATAGGTGCTGGAGAGTATAGACTGAAGCATGCCATGGTCCGCCGCCTGTAATTAATAATTAATACACTGGAGTAGAGTTTGAGTTACGAATTTACCAAGTAAACAACATTAGCATTAAATATTAAATCCTGTGTTTATCTCTGCGGGTTTTCCCCGTAGAAGACACAGTAATCCAATCCAAAGCGCTACTTTTTGCTACACACGGCTATACGCTATTATTCTTCTAAGAAGGTACTAACCATGCCACACACATGGTGTTTGGTGTTGCTGTAAACGCCTTGCCATTCATTCAAACTCGAAAATAAGTATCTACAAGCACAATGAAAGGATGATGCGGTCATTTATTTACTCGGCCAGTCAGTCAGTTCATCCAATTTGACATTGCATAACAACACAACAAGCGCACCCACGAGTTTTTCCGAGTAGGGTTAATGGGAGACGCGGGCAGGGCAGGTACAACCCGTAATGGATGCACGGGTTGCTTTGAGTTTTATTAAATTCTTTTTAATGGTTTATGATGGGAAATAATATGGAAATTAAATAAAAGTTTCTTAAGAATGTTTGAGTTTTAGCCATCAATTTAAAACACGATTCTAATTCGTTCCGACAGAGCACGCACATGTGAAATAAGGCTTCCAAATACGATCAGTGAGAAAAGTAGGTATCGTTTAGTGACCCACATTATAGTAGGATTAACAAAACGTATATTCAGCCAAATTCAACATATAAAATGTAAAAGGGCACTGAGTTATTGGGGGTTGCATTTTTTCTGTTTCCAGTTTCCATTGTACCAGCCAAAAGGACTGGTTTTAAGGTTTAGATTGAGCTTCATATATTGCGCATTGTTTTAGCCATTCTTTTCTAAGTCCAAGGAGCAGGCTGAAACTGGCTTTGTCTCTTGAGTTACCATTATATCTATAAGGAAGTATTAAGTAGATCCAAAATAATCGGAAAGGCAGTTGTCAATAACTGACATTCCGACTGTATGATGTGTCAGGAATGTTTGAAATTAATTTCCGACTTTGATCCTGATGAGCTTCTAATATTATTTAGAAATGTAGATAAATCATAGATATTAATTAAAAATAGATATTTTCAAAAAATAAAGACTCTGTAATGTTAGATTCAGCTAATATACCTTACAATATAATTAGCATGCGCATTCCGAATCTCAGCAAATTATTTACAATAGTAAGAAGCGCCATAAAAGCCAGAATCGCATTGTTTAAAGTTTAAATTAAAAATACAATTAAGCCATTAGGCTAAATTTTGTAAAAACAGCGGTGATCATATCAAATTTTAAGTTGGCGGTAGTCGGTGTCGGTATATCATTTAACCCCCATGTGGAAATTGATACATAATTTAGGCCACAATCGGACTTTAAAAAATTGTGGAAACTGTAAACCTTTGAAGAAGCATTATTTTCAGTGGCCTGGTTAGTAACTACCGTCGACCCGGCCCTGCTGCCACTTGTTCGGCCGAATTATGTTCATAAATGGACTTTGCCTGCCAACAACAAGAGAGATAGGGAAGAATGACGTGATGGAAGTGAAGGCGTCATGGCATCCGCCTGACTCACGAGCCCAAGTAAAATTTTGTAAACAGCGGTGTGGAAACTGCAAACCTTCGAGAAAAGCAATTTTCAGTGGCCTGGTTAGTAACTACCCTCGACCCGGCCCTGCTACCACTTGTTCGGCCGAATTATGTGCATAAATGGACTTGGCCTGCCAACAACAAGAGAGATAGGGAAGAATGACGTGATGGAAGTGAAGGCGTCATGGCATCCGCCTGACTCACGAGTCCAGTTCTGAGAAAAGCGATAGGATGAATGGTGACGGCATGGATTTCACTCCGCCCTGAGCTCCTGGCTCAGCCAATGTCAAGAGTGGAAAATGACGAATCTGCTTAGAGTGGGACAGGCATGAGGCAGAGGATGAGTCAGACATAAAAACCAAGCTCATGAGCTCTGATCGTCTCAAACTCAACTGTGCAGAGGGAAGGAGAGGAGCATTACAAACTTCAACTCCGTCTTTTATTTACGTTTACCACGTTTACTAAATCGTTGTGTTCGTTCTTCAGCTCATCAAGTCAAGTCGGCTTAAGTTAATTCATTATCGTTTTATTCAGAACAAAGTGCCTTCGTCGTTGTTCCTTCAACTGCTTCTGACTAGTTTACGTTTCAAAGAACAAATCAACACTCGCCTTATTTTTGGACTGATTTACAACTCGTTCCTCATCGTGTCAGGCACTCACAAGGTACAATAACACTATAATTTAATTAAAGGGCAATGTGCTATGCTAATGTTCTAGTTCATTGATAGTAGTGCGCTACAGCTAGAATGCTAAAATAGGCCGGGTCATCGAACTTCGGTGTTCGTGTCAATCGTACGGCTTTGTTAAAAAAATTCTAGTTGTGTATTTGTCGTCTCGTATTTCAGGGTTAGGGTTCCGTATTATTTTTACGACCGATTGTTTTCTAGATTTTAATTTTTGACCTGAACTAAATCAGTTCTAGGAAGTAGGAAGTAACTTCTAGGGTCATTGCTCTAGTTTTGTGGCCTTGAAATTCATATAAATAGCGTTTTGAAAGTATATTCTCGGTCAGTATCTTTGGATTTCCCGGAATTGAGCTAACAAATAAAGTGACGCCATGCGGGTTTACTGGGATAAGAGTCCTGAGGTGAGCTTCTGGTGACTAAGGAGATATTTACAAGGCCAAGGGGCACAGGAAGAGAAAGCAGAACAGCGGAAAAATTTCCTGACACGAAACCAAATTTTAAGCAGCTTTCTTTGTGTGTCCTGTCGCGTCCGTGTCCTATGAAAGGAAAGAGACGGAAACCGCCCGCCTGTGGCCTGTGTCTTTCCGGTGTCCGCTACCAGCCGCATACAATCAAAAATAATTATTCATGAGGAAAAGATTCTAATGTTCTACTTTCTTTTCTTTGTGAACAGGTCCCGCCTGAATTGACGGAGCTACTCTCATCATCATCAACAACAACGTCTGGCTCACCTCCGACCACCGCTACTTCTGTGGCAATGATGGAAACATACGAGTCCGAGTACAACACCCTGTACAACATGAACACAGGTCGAGAGACGCTCAAGAGGAAAATGACGCTTGACCTCAACAACTTGGCCGGGGGCAGAGGAGGGGACGAAGGACAGCAGGCCTCAGTCATCAAGAAGGCCCGAGTCTATGCCGCTGGTGGTCTCCAAACTCCCATCTACACAGCCTCTGATATTCTCAATAGTCCTGGGTTCAAGAACGTCCCTACGCCTGACCTGGAGTATGCCTTAGAGACGCTCTTTCCGAAAAGCGTTCATGCCTATGCTGAACAACATCAAGTCCAGCAGCAGAATCAGCAACAAAGACAAATGAACAATGGCTACATGCTCAATAACCATATTATTCAGCTTCAGACGGTCGCTCAGCAGCCTCCACCGACCTACAGTCTCCTCACGGCTCCGACACAAACTCAAACCTACACGTCTGTCAACAGTCAGTATGCCGCTAGTGGATCTTCTGGAGATTCTGATGATTCCATTTCTGAAAACTCCATGACTTCCTCAACCAACTCGACTTACAATACTAATGGACAATATGGCCGGCTTCCAGAATACAACCAACGTCCAGCAGCATGGATATGGACCAGGTGCCGGAATCCTTATCAAGGAAGAACCCGTTGAAGCTCAACACGGTCACGACCATACTCCAATTGACATGGCCAACCAGGAGAGAATTAAGCTGGAGCGGAAGAGACAGCGAAACCGCGTGGCGGCTTCCAAATGTCGTAAGCGTAAGTTGGAGAAAATCTCAAAACTGGAGGAGAAAGTTGCACAGCTCAAGAAAGAAAATGCGGAGCTAACTGGGGTCATGAACAAGCTCAGCGAAGGTGTCCAAATGCTCAAGAGAGCAAGTCAGGAGTCATGCTGCTGCTGGGTGTCAAATTATGGTCTCCACCACTATGAACCAGCACTACAATTAACAGACGGCTCCAAGGAATTAACTGTATAGAACAACGATGCGTCGTAAGTTTTCTTTCAATACTTCCTTTCGTTGCCTCAAAATGCCATGAAACAACGAATCGAGTTTTATTTTGTGACTTTAAGCCCATATTTTCCTGTTAATGTTTTTTTTTTGTAAATACAAAATGTCAAATCCTTATATTCTTAAGGACTTTTTCCGTTGCTCATATTGAGCATGTCCATTGTCATAGCGTAAAGTATTTTACATCCAGTCAAAAAACTGAATATTCTAAATTAAATGAAACTTAAATATATATTGTACAGAGAGATATATAAGAAAAAAGAACCTAATTTTAAATTGAGATTGTGATTTGTGATGAACTTAAAACTTAAGTTGGCAATAAGCAATACTAATTTTAATAGTAAAATTAATAAATTATATATAAAAACTACTACTGCTTTAACTGCTGCTCCTTGCAATAATCTAATATACGTCTGCATCTTGTAGTCCATTATTAATGTTAACTGAACTACCAAATGAAATACTATACAAAAATTCCTAGTCGTATGTACATGAGTTTTTGAAGTTATACATATGCAAATTATGCACACATTGTCATTCTGTTACATTAAAATGTATTATAGTTATAAAATTGAGTTCAGATCGATTGTCTCATGTTTCCCCGTCACACTCTTCTGTGATTGGAAGCTAGTGGATCTCCTATTATTATTTTCCAAAAAGTCTATAGCCTATAAACTCTACGCCTGTGCCTTTTTCCTTGCTCTGTAATACGAAACCTAAAACGTCAATTCAATACTCTATTGTAAATACACTATTTTGTATCTGATAGCAATAAGGTAAAACTTGCCATTTGCCTATATACGAAACAAAAAATTAAATTCTAGGCTCAAAAACTGCTTAAAGTATAGGCTCTTCCTGCTCTGTAGTAAATTAGATAAATACTATATTTCTACTAAAAAATATTCATATTCTTCAGTAAAATAAAATATGTAATAATTTAATATACATAAAGTATTTGGGAATTGTTACCTTTTATATAACATATTTATATTTACCAGAGTATTTGTGAACAATTATTGTCAAAGGAAACATAGTGTGATGTGCTTTAATAAAATGAGAGTACAGCTATACGAAATAACCGCAAGTGAGTTTTCGTCGGGCGTCAATTAATTTATTTGCATAGGGCATCAAGCGCCAATTTAGATATGCGTAGATAAGGCTTTTAATAAAGCGGTTAGGGATTTCCAGGCAATTTGGCGAGCGGATAACGGATATAGTATCAGGCCAAGCCATAAGATTCCGGATGTGTATCTTTGGTGGTTTGCCAAAGTATCAGTTTATTTATTTCATACAAAAAGGGGAACGTTTTCCTTTTCGTGAATGTCATTATCAGGACTTGATACAAAGGTTGCCAAGAATCAAAGATTTGCAGCGAAAATGCGTAAATTCGGGTTTTTGCCAATTATTGAGATTTTCTCAGAACCGAAGCGGTTAGGGATTTCCAGGCAGTTTTGGCGAGCGGATAGCGGATATAGTATTAGGCCAAGCCATAAGATTCCGGATGTGTATCTTTGGTGGTTTGCCAAAGTGTTCAGTTTATTTATTTCGTAAAAAGGGGAACGTTTTCCTTTTCCTGAATGTCATTATCAGGACTTGATACAAAGGCTGCCAAAAATCAAAGATTTGCAGCGAAAATGCGTAAATTCGGGTTTTTGCCAATTATTGAGATTTTCTCAGAACCCATCGTGATCCGTCCGTGGCGTCTACGAAATGATAAATTACAGCCTTAAGGCGGTTAGGGTTAGGAGCAGGGACCAGCAGAAGTGTACCTTCATTAATTTCATTGTCTGCTAGCTTTTCAGGTACTTATACGTACATGTGCGAAGTACGAGATTAGATTGAAATTGAAGGTTTGAGGTTTTTAGCATTCCACTGGCAATAATTTATAAGTGTGAATGCTAGCTAATGGCTCTCCGAGATCAGACTTTGTATATACAAGTACTCTGTGCAAAAACAGCGTACAGTGAAGGGATGGGAAAATCCATATTGCAAAAGGGGCAATAAAGGCTCCGGCTCGAGCATTATTTTATTCGCGAGGTACACCTACACGCTGCGATTAGCATTAAGTATTTATAAAAAGGCATACTTTGTAGTCTGCTATTGTGCGTCTGTGTTATTTGTGCAAATTGTCAGTTCGGCCTCTCTTGAGTCTCTCATTATCTCAAGTCAGACCGAGCAGCATTCCTTTAAGGTACCTGTCCGCATTTTAATTTCCATCAAGTACCTACCTATCTCCCGCGATAGCAGGCCTTGAGCGAATAAATTTATTTTTGCAAAAAGGCAACTCCGGCGGTGTGGTGGGTCTTTGAATATGGCGCCAGGCGCCTGGCAACGACGCCGAGGCTCTCTTATCGTGAGTCATGACCTTATAGGGACATGCACCCAAAGGTACCTTAAAACTACCTTAGTTCAGAGATTCAGATCCAAAGGTTTTATTTGCACATTGTCACGACATGGAGATAAAAAAAAAATAGAAGGGGGGATTGGAGGGATACGGGAATTTCCATTTCAAACTTGAAGAGATTGTGCAAAACAAGCAGGATGCAAGGTACTTCCTGTCAAAATTACTTCTTGGAAGTGCCAAATGGAAATGGAACACTATCGCCTTGCCTCTTCGCATATTTCGGGATCATATCACAGAGCATGCAAAACAACAGCCCTGGCTGGCTTTGCTTATCACCACATCTAAATATCTCCATCTATAAGTCAGGGCATAATTTTTAATACGCTCATTTGGAACTTGAACCAGTAACATAGCTAAAGCTATAACATTAGCAATGTTCTTGTAAGAAACGTGCTTCTCTGTACTTTTTTGCACAATGCATGCGAAATGGGAGACAAAGGAGTTTTATGAGCTTCCAAGTTAAGCTTATGTTTGTTAGATTATTTTTAGGTACTCGGGTTCGTTCGTCGTAAGGTACCTTTATCAAGTCTAAACAATTGCCCTTCCAGGCGTCAATTTTTTGGCATATCCCGTATCTGATTTCGTGGCAGGTTTTATGCAGACTTGTAACAGGTGCACCTGCACTACCCATGTCAAGATCAATTTAGATTATAGAGCATTAGAATGCACCTGTAAAAATGAAAACGTTTGCCATGTGTTCTCCCACGGTATTTTTTCGCTAGGGTAAATTTATCTTTTACCGGACGCTTGAGTGTAAAACTCAGAAAAAGTCGCATTTTACGATGCATTGCGTAATGAACTTTTATCGGCTTAAACCACTTAAACGTAACTTCCTGTCGAATTTCCTTAAAAATGATGATGTGCTTCATTGACCTACGCAATTCCAGATGACCTAGTGTCCATGAATAATGAGTGTCTCTGTGTTGTGCATGCAGGTACCGATAGTTTGTAGATGCGGTTTTGCTTACCAGCGGGGAACTTGGAATGACTCATTAGACAAAGTGATTCATAAAAGCACATGGTATTTTGGCAAAAACAAGGTTGAGGAAGAACAGGAAAAGACTTGTCCCATAGTCCCATCCCATGTCCCATCATCGCTTACTTTTGTCTCTACTTTTTTTGTCTGGATATTAGCCAACAAGGTTCAAATTCGCATTTTGCATGATTTGCTTTAGCTTTAGCTTCCTTTCCCGTAATGCAACCGAGAAACCGTGATCCCTTTTTTGCATGCATATCTCGGTATGGGTACGAAATTGTCTACTAGCCTACTAGTACATCAAGTAACCTAGAACCAGTTTAGAATCTTCTAGTAATACTAATCTAAAAAAAACATCCGCTCGTTTTTTTAATGCTTTATCAAGTGTATCTCTGCAGGAAGATAGACAGGCAAACATAAGGCAGGGGATACACATTTTGTTGGGGTTGGATTTGAATACAGAAACAACTGGATTTCGGGTACCGCAAAGTACCAAACCAATTTTTCCTTTCAATGTAAATCGGATCATGTATCGTTGCACTGTTACCGGAGTCAGATTCCAATTTCATTCAACTTCTATCTGAAGAAAATGACAGTGCAAATATCGCCCAGGAAAAGTGACTCGTAACTCGTATATTCTAATAAATCTATCGACGCTGAATAGATGTCGAAGCGTAGCTCGTCGGCGCGGCGGCGGCGACTATTTCCCATTTGCCATATCATTCTGAACTTCCGAGATTCATTGTATGTTGCGAATTGCGTACCTACGCTGCGATTTACGATCACATACGTTTTCTAAAATAAGATGCTCTATGATGCTATCTATACCTGCTACAAAAGCACCCAATTTTGCGCAGAGTTTTTACTGACTTTCCACAATACCTGAGGCTGATAAGATTAGACGGGATTTGGGTACCAAATTTATCATGGCATATCAACGGTTCTAATGTACCTAGGGTTCGGGTGATTTAAATCAGTTGATTTAAATCACTGATTTAAATCGCGATTTAAATCAGTTTTTTATTCAAAAACAAGGCTTTTTTGATTTAAATCGCGATTTAAATCATGTTTTAAAACAAAAAAAACATGACTTTTTTAATAAAAAACGTTTTTTTCCGAACCCTGCAGCTGACAGAAGACGACTGACGCACTTCGGCGTCGGAAATCCTTGTCACTCTGTAGTTTTTCCTAAACACTNAAAAAACGTTTTTTTTTCGAACCCTGAATGTACCCGATTGTCATGAAGATGCACCATTACCATTATGTATTGTATTAGTATTGTATTACACATATACGTAACACTCGGTCTTGTGATTGCATAATGCGGGATTTTTTGCGTAATATCGAGATTTACTTGTAGTTCACTTTAGGAATCGCGATTGAGTTTATATTTATTTACGACCTCAATTTGTCAAAGTAAAGACAGCACGAATAGAATTAATAGCATAGAGAAATAGGGAATAGTACTCGGCTTTCAGCATCATGTCATGTGCTCGTTATTCCAGTCCTGTCTCTGTCTGGTAAATATTTTTCTGAGCATTCATAAAAAATCTCCGTGTCCCGTGTCTAATTACCGTTTTATTGTAATTCTCAATCTGAAATTTGAGCGCTCCACTCTGTATACATACGAATTGAACTCACTGTTTGCTATTTTCTTCTACAAAATTGCTTGCGTCAGCACACATAAATCGCACATTACACCCGTCCGTGAAAACATTGCTAATTCAGCATTCCGATTCCAATGCTCTCATGCGTTGTTTCCATTCTGCTACGATCTTGAGCTAGAAAACAGAGCTATAAAAATGCTATACATTACGACAAAGGGATTAATTAAGTTCATGAGTCCAATCCTTAGCCCGAGCACAAGATCCGTGTCTAAAAATCAATAAAATTGCAACCAGATTAGGATCATTTACGGTCTTAGAAAACCAGTTTCCCAGGTGAGCCTGGATAACATATGTAAATGTAAATACCTATACGTAAAAGTACACTTCAGGGCTAAACTAAAAGGGTTCCATTAAGTGTCGAATAGCTCGATTCTCCGAATTCCCATGTAATATAAAATGCGATTATGCGAAATACGACACCTAACAAGAAGGCTATTCTTACGATTGCGAATTCCCGGTAACGAATTAAACAATTGCCTAAAAAACATCTACGCATTTAGCGATGCAATGACCTCGGAACTGTCAATGGCGTATAGATTTACAGTAAATTTTAATTGAGCACATGATCAATCATCTATGTATCAATACAGTGGAAGGAAATCATAGACACATCTGTACGCAAAAATATCGTACGCACGAATCGCAGTGCGCTAACCTACTTACAATAAACATTTTGGACGCCTTCCTGTCCTGCCTGCTGCTGCTGGCTCGTCGTTACCTCTATTTGGCAAATACCCGACGTCATTGTAAATTCTAATTCCACACGTAAAAAGTAATTGTAGAAAAATTGCGACGTTGCGTTGCCCTCCACTAAATGGCAAATGGTAAACATGGTATTTAACTCAATTTATATGCTTCGCTCAACCTATGTTTACAGTTATAATATTCATAATAGGAACTAGGAATATACTACATATGACAAAGGGTAACGACCTTATGGGACGCAGGGCGTCAATATCCAGCTTGCTTGTAAGTTACGTTGGAGTAGGTACCTCGTACTATCCAATCCATGTATTGTTATCCTGGGCACACGGAAATATGGATTGGAATTTTTGTCCATCGATTTTTTTCGGAACATCCATAATTATAAGCCACTAAACAAACCAGATGACAAACACATAAACACAAAAAATCCGCTCTTTTCAGAATATAATAGGAAACTAATGCTTTTAATTATGGCGAATTTCAAATAGTGTATAGTAAATACAAACAACGCTAAAATGCGAATGATGCGATATGAAATATGAATGGAAAAATATTAGCAACTCATCTCATCTGTATAACCAAGCCTGACGCTAAAACTCCTGCTACCCGGCCGAAAAAGCGGTTAATTTATATTGACATTGTTGAATTGAATCGGCGATGGTTTTTAGCAGGAAAACTTGGATCGCACTAATTCTGCTGTCTTTTGGTTCCTCAAAATTAATTTTTTATACAGTTAACGGTTCTGATAACACGACATTGTCCGACGTCGAGCCCTTAATGACCATTCGATACCTACTCAAGAATTTATACAGCAGTTGTACGAGAGTTTTCGGTCCGATAAGAACTTGGCAAGGCTATTCGTCAATAACCCGGGACAAAAACTTCGAAGCCAAGATGGCCGTCTCTCATCCCATTGGCTATTTGGGCCAGGAAGATGCTATCAAAGTTGATCAGGAACTTTTCGATGAATACAAGTTCTCAGTTGACCAGCTCATGGAATTGGCGGGTTTGAGTGTGGCCACTGCTGTTGCGACCACGTATGGTGACAAGAAGGATCAGAACGTTCTTATCATTTGCGGACCCGGCAATAATGGCGGAGATGGACTCGTTGCCGCTCGACATTTGAAGCTATTTGGATTCAATAACGTGACCATCTTGAATGCACGGAAGCCGACTAAGGATCTTTTCTTAAATTTGGTTCATCAGGCGATGGAAATGGATGTTCTGGTCACTTATGATGCTGCTCCGTTTCAGTAATTACTAATTACCATATACTCTTACAGAGCAAGTGGTAAAATGGCGACTTGAACCCTTAACTGGTGTATCTTGCATTACAGGGAGAAAATTCCCATTGGTTTGATTGTCGACGCACTGTTCGGATTCAGTTTCAAACCACCAGTTCGACCAGACTTCCAGCCACTCATGTCACTTTTAACGCAAGGCGCAGCTCGTGGAATTCCAATCGTTGCCGTGGACATTCCAAGTGGTTGGGACGTTGAAAAAGGACCCAACGAAAAGGATCAATCCCTTTACTTCATGCCGGATATGCTCGTTTCACTCACTGCTCCGAAGCTTTGCGCTCAGTTTTTCAAAGGATCGCATCATATTTTGGGAGGAAGATTTGTGCCGAATAAATTGGCGAAGAAGTATGCCCTGAATTTGCCTGAGTACTCTGGAACGGATTGCATTGTACATCTCTAGACGGACGTTCGAAGGTGGGTTTGAATTTTGAATCTGACTGAGCCTGAGCCTTACGCAGTGTTGATTTATTTGTCAATATAATTTCCAAACTGAGTACCTATATTAAATCCATGAATTCGTCTTCATCTTCGATACTACATGAATCGCAGGTTAGAGTTATCATGCTAAGCTCAGACAGCGATTGACGAATTGTTTCCAGACCGGTTTTGCCCCATTCGTTGTAGCTTATGTCCAGTTCTTCAAGTCTTAATTCTGCAATAAATTATTTCAAATTAAAATTCGATCGCACTGCGCTATTGATAATCGGAGAATCTCGTACTATTTTTCCTGCTTACTTTTGAAGGCATTACTCAAACGACTTTCCGATAAAATTCGAACTGAAAAGTCACAATCGGCTATGAATAATCGCCTCAAGTGACTCAAATGAGACAGCATATCCGTTAGAACTGATCCTGCCGAATTCCCGATTGAGTTGTAACTTAAATTTAACGACGTCAGACCTTGCTAGAATATAGAAAAACCCAGCATAAGCTTTTCCGGCGGCGCTACAGAGCTGAAGACAGAATGTATGTAATTAATAGCTGGAACACATACCGATCTATCCACTACCAAATTATCAGGTTTCTTCAGTAGAGACTCGGAGAGTTTTGACAGTCCACCAGCTGTAATGCCATTACAGCTAACATCCAGGACGATCATTGATGACAGGGACGGAATTACGGCTGCCAAATGCTACAGTACAATTTAAAGCCGCACATTATAAATGGCTGTGTTTAAAGCAGCATTGTAAAAAAGAATTCAAAACATGGATAACACCGTACGCTTAAGCCTTCATCGTAAAGCGAACAACCCGAGAGATAGAGTTCCCGCAGTGTGAACTGACATTGTAGAGAACTTGAAAACGAGTTGTCCGACTTGTTCTTTCAAGCACTGGTCAGTCATGACCAGGGAATTGGACGCTTGACACTCGTCTAGAGCGCGAAGCAAGTCATCGTCACACACTGAAATAAAACAGGGTTAGAGCTTAGAGTAAGTAATTCTTGAGTAGTATCTAATTGAAAAACAGGACCGGATGTGAAATCAAGTGTTTACCCAATTCGGGAATTTTGGTCAGAGCCGTCTTGAATCGCTCAACGATTCGTGGCACATCGTACGATGTCACATTAGCGACTAATTCAGTTTCATTTCCGGTTAGCACAACACGAATTACATCAGTTCCACTTAAAATTGCTCCGTCTTTCGTGCTCAGAGATAAAACAGGTTGTAATCCGTTGGCCCTTTAAAGTTAAGTTATGAATTTAAAATTAACGGATTATCGCAAACTGAAACTCTAACAAGAATTCCATGCAATATTTTACGACAACATACTCAAAATATCGCCTTGCACATTCGTCACGTAGCCATTCGATTGTAAAATCTAGCTGATTCTCCATAACCGGCACCACGTATGTCTTCTCGCCAATCTGAATTTTAAGACGAAGAACACTGCTCGTATTAATGCCAGTTCTGGGAGATACTTTGGAAATTTTCGAAGCATGCGTTTCAGTTTGTCGGGTACTCGAGCTCGAGCCATCTGAGCTGTTGTCTCCTAGCGAAAGCGATGAGCTAGAAATCTGATAAAAACGAATTGGAAATTAGAGCATTGATTCTCCCGAATCAATATTGGAGTATTATACCAAAATCTTACCGGTTTGAACGGAAGTTTTGTCTGGATCGGCTTTCTCTTCTTCTTAGGACTTGATCTACGATTTTCCGTCAGCTTACTCGAAAGATCCGAAAACGAGAGTGGTCTGGTAATGAGTTCGGGAAACCTAGAAACTTCCTGCACTTCGTCTCCGTCATCATCGGAATCGACTTGAATAATCCGAGATTTATACCCTGTTCCAGTGCTAGTACTGGAACTTGGTAGATCTGTGCAAGACGCTGTCCGATTATTAGGTCGCACTCGCGAAAACTCATGGCAGCTGCTTTCGTCCGAATCAACGAGCAATTGCAGATTGCTTGGTCGGCCTCGAGCAAACCCGTTACCAGCGCTGTCTTCTGAATCTACGGTTGATGTCCGATTAATCGATCGGTTTCCAGAACGAATTCTTTCGTCTGAATTTATGGTCTCTGGCCGGTGGTTGGGTCGGAGTCGGGAGAATTCATAGTGATCCCCTTCGCCTTCATCTGAGTCGACTGCTAATGGACCACGTTTTCGTTTGTTACGTTTTCCAGTACCCATGTCATCGTCCAGCCAGTCGTCGTCCACATATTGACTTTCGGCAATTAGAGCTTGTTTCGGTTCTTCTGGTGAAATTGGATGTTCATCTTCATCATCTGAATGACGAGGCTTCCGGCGTCCTTTGTTCTTGCGCCGTAAACCAGAAATAGTCGAACTGTATAAATCCACCGCATCATTTCCATCATCCGGGTCAAAGTCATCAACTGCGACTGTTACAGGCACGGGCCCAGCATGTTTGATGCGTGTTGAATGCATAAGTTCAAACTTTGGGCCATCATCAATGTCCACCTTTGCTTTCTTTCTGGCTTTCTTCTCATCTCGTTTTTCATAAGGCTTTCCTCCTATAAACATTACCAAAGTTCAAATACAAAGCTGAAAGTGACGTGAATTTTTCATCAAAATCATACCTTTTAGCATGAGACTTTTCAGTAAATTCTTCATTTCGTAATAACTGTGCAACTCTTCTTCGTCCACAGCATCTCCAGCGGCTTTGACCCGCTCTCGGCAAACGATTAGACAGTCAATCGGATAATTTCCCTGAGTAATTAATGTGATTTTAGACATAAATGTAGCACCAAAATATATACATGTATGTAATTCATTAATTAGATTCTCACGTGTGCATCTTTCAGCAAAACATTTGCTCCGTGATCAATTAGCGCTTTCATAACTGCAATATGTCCATTATTCGCTGCATCATGAATTGGTGTGATTTTATCACAATCTCTTCCGGCAGGTTGGTCATTTACACGTGCACCATACTTCAATAATTCTTCGACAACTTCAACGTTTCCAAAATTACAAGCTTCGTGCAGCGGTATCCATCCAGCCGAGTCTCGAGGGTTTATTTCATGGCCCTACCAAAATTAAACCAAACATTCGTATAAACCGATAGCCGATAGAGTATACCACGTGCAGACTTTATTTGGAAAGAACTGGTTTTCAGGTCGCAGAAATGCTGACCTGTCTGATTAAACGTCTCAGAGTTTTTATGTCTCCTTTCTTAGCTGCCACGTGAAGCGGAGTTTCTCCTTTCTCATTGACTCGGAACTTCTTTTTCTTCTGTACTACTTCGTTAGCTCCATGCTCTTTGTCTTCTTCGTCAGTTTGATCGTCGTCAGCTGAAAATATCATTCAAATAATGTCCTTCGAATTAGAGGAGCCGTAAGAATTTTTAAAGCAAAGATAAAAGACTTACACGTTAAATTATCTAAATCTACGGAATCATTTGCGTTGCGCTCATCAGTCTCTGCCTCTCCATCTTCCCCGTCTAGCAAATCTTGCGAATCTCGCTCTTCGCTGTCTTCTGACAGACCGTGTTCAAGCCGGATTTGCTTTATCTTGTCAAGGATTTCATCTGCGCAATTGATAATAGTTAAGTTTAGTAATAAAGTTTTAAATGGGAGTGGCAACTGCGACAGGCAATTTTATTCAATTACGGCTTTACCTGCTTCTTGATATCGGCTAATTGATTTCAGATATAACGAATAATTAATCAAGGCTGAGATTTCTTTCTTATGACTCCCAGAGGCCTTTGCAAGAGAAATGGCCTTTTCATGTGCTGCAAGTATTTCCGCTTCTGGAGTTCCGGCTTTCTCCATACATGCCGTGATATTGGTCTGGGTTTTGAACGCCTGCATGAAGACACATCAGAAGTACGGTTTACACAAGTCACAGTTATTTTCATAATATTTCAGCACAAACTTTATTTGCTACCTCAATAGGGTTATGAGAATGAAGGGCGATTTCCTTCTGAAAGTATTTCAGCGCACTAGTGTCTTCTCCCATGTCTTTCAACGTAATGGCAAGAGAATAATAGAGCTTAGCAAGCTCAGAGTCACAGGTTCTAGCAGATATTGCATTCTACATAAATGACAATGCATATCAATCCCAGATTTACGCCAAAGAAATATTTTGAGGCGCAAGCACTAACCTCAATCGAGAGTTCATAATTCGTTACTGAATCTGCATAGTTTCCTATTTCAACGTAATTATCAGCAATACATTCGTATAGTTTTCTTCTTTTGTCAAATTCGTTCCTCCCAGTTAGGTGCAGCGTATCTTCGGTCCTCATGATTTGAACAGCTGTGAATTGTATGTGCATCAATAGTTTTAGTTGAAGTGTTTGTTTTTAACGAAAACTACTGCACAGCAAATTACTAGTGTCTGTACCTACCAGCTTTCAGGAGAGGTTCCAAATTCTCTAAAACAGACTCTGCGACCTTCTTGGACTTAACATGTTTTCGTATTTTCTTCAAAATCTTGACGCCAAGCTCAATTTCATTCGTCATGAAGTACATCTGAACACAACAATAATGATGACAAAAGGAAAATGTTTAACAAATTGGAACTAAAGAAATTTGATTATTTAAGTAATTACTTTGGCTTCTAATACTCGAGATTCGGCCTCGAAGGTGAAATTGTCTAATGACTTCCCTGCCTTTGCAGCTTCTATAGCGGCATCCTTAGCTTCTTTGTACTTTTTTTGCTTCGCATAAATCTCGAAAAGATGAATATTTGCACGGTAGAGATGTTCATAAAGGGAGTTTCGCTTGGCGAGTTCAAGTGCCTGTAAAGTGATAAAATGTCTTCTAAATACGTTAAGATTTAGGTTGTTAGACACTCTAGTACAATAATAAACCACAACATACTTTTAATGTATATCGTATACTATCCTCCGTTTTTTCTTTCATGTCAAGTACAATGGCAATGTTAAAGATTACTCCACACTTCATATCGATCAGCCCAGATTCTGGCAGCTGCGCCTTCACCCTGGAATTAAGAATATTTATCAACGAAGCTCATTTGCTAATTGTAAACCATGCAAGTATTGTAACTAACTTGGTATGATTACAGAGATCTCTTGCGATTTCAAACTCTCTTTCAGCTCGGTCTAGTCCCTTATTCTTGGCTTTATCAGACCCACCTTCTTCAGCATACTTAATTGCAAGAGCTAGATAGACTCTTCCTAGAGTTATATGAGCTCTCTGTTCTTCAACTAAGTCGTTTACTTCTCTCGATAACCCTGTTTGCAAAATAGATATATAGGAAGGACTAAATTAAGGTTATTGTA
>VNWX01000229.1:0-26758 GCA_009869905.1 Ceratophysella communis
TTTCTGCGGTTGTTTATTTGCGTTATTGGTTTACTTTAATTATTTTCTACTCTCGTTTTGTGGCTTATTTTGAGTCAAACTGTCAAATCATGGCTAACTTAAAACCGTAATTTGTAATTAAAGTCAATTAAAACGTTCGAATAGCTATCGATTGGAAAATTACATAAAAAAAATTTAATTAACGCAGAGAACTCGCACGAGTAGCTTTGCCTGACTTTCACCCGACTTTCACTTTCCCGGCCAATTATCGACTCACCTTTCATCTTGTTATCAGTATTAATTCCAGTTCCCTGGCGTGGGAGAGCCAAGAAGGCCAGCATGCAAAATAATTACGGCAAGGCAAGAAATGAATTTGACAAGCCGTCAACCCCCGGTGAAAGCAAAAGAAAGTGGAAATTGAATATTGAATAGAGTTTTCTTAGTGGAAATTTATAGATACGAAGCCTTCTCTAGAGCTAGAAAAAGCTCGATAAGCTAGTCTAAACTACGACCAGGTCAAAATCTAACCTGGAAAATATACGTCTTGCATCTGCTCAGCATATATGGGAAAATCCCACTTGGCCAAACTCAAGTCATCACGCTCTTTTACATAATTTTCCAATAAGCACTAGAAGCTCTTCTGAAGTTAGGCTAGAGCGGCCTTAGGTTAAGGGTACGCTAGAAAATCGACAGGGCTTCGTTTTCAAAAACTGCCGTTCTGCAACTGCCATCAACACAATTTTTTCTGCTTGATACACCCAAGACTTAAGCTGTCAAGACGAGGCTCGTATTTTTTGACAAAATAAAAAGTGAAATTGAAGTGTGCTTTCTCTGGCGTGTAGCTTCCTTATCTAAATAACACGAAGAGCCCAGAATTCAATTCAGGCCCCACTTCCGTATCTGAATTAAAAATCAACCTGTTTCTCAACCCAAGGGCTTTTGTGTCAAAAGGTTGCATGCATGCTCGCCTTCGGCAGACCTCATAAACCTCTCAAAACACTTTTATCGAACGTAGAATACATTCTATTTTCCTTAGTATTGACTTAGGGAAAATGGGCTTATGCAAATATACGGAGAAAGCATCTGACAATAGATCTTCTGTATGATCTGTGCTCTCTTTGCTTGAACGCCCACGTCGATAAGTTCTCTTTTTTCCACGCAAAAATAATTGGACGTCAGTTTTTGGAAATCCCGTGCTCTGGGGTTTTAAATGGAATTACATGAATTGAGTCTTTGACTCGGAAACGGGAAGTTTGACCAATTAACCCGAGTGTATCTTGTGGTTTGATAGAGCATGACTCCATGGTTTAGAGATGCTTTGTTCTCTTTGTGGCTTTCAGAAGAAAAGGATCAAAACGGAAAGTTTTGGTCTGGTTTTTGTGTGTTTTTTTATACTAAGAATGGGGGTGGTATTGTGGAAGGAAATAGCAAGTTTCTATTTTCGGTGTGTTCCGCTAAGCGCGACATTTCGTAAGCGACGTTTTGGTGTATGGATTCGAGGGTTTGTCGCGGTATTTTTCGACTTAGCGGACGATTGTCAACGACAGGCGGAGAATTGAGCGATTTTTACAGGGTGAATTTTTTAAAGGCCCTTAAACGTGACCCTACGATTTATCCCACTTCATTTGTTCGACACCACACGCTGGCGGTGCAGTGAATGGAACTGGAAGTATCATAGTTAGTGAAGCGGAAGAAGGACTGGTTTTAATCTGCAAACTTCAAACTTCTGCCTGGGTTTTTTGCGAAAAGTGAAAGCAGTCTCTGACTTTCTGTAGCTCAAGTGAGCGTCCCTGGAGAGCTCGAAGCCTCTGCTCTGTGCAATAGCAAAGTTAGTCTATCACTTATTCTCGCTCAGCTCACTTTCTCCATGAGATCTGTCTACTGAAGCCTGACAAACACGAACGACACCGGCTGTCAAACTTGTTGCCTTTCTGCCTCACCTGAGCTTCTGTTGTGACGGAAGCCCTTTCAGGCTGATTGAAATAGAAATAACACAACTCAAATGATCACAACAGGTGGCTTCAATTAGGAACACACGGGTTAACAAACGCTTTCTCCTTTGCTTTCACCAGCATGCTAGCCCGGCATATCTGCTCGGCGTAAAGTTATCCAAGCTTAGCTCAATTCAAACCTTAATAATTATTTTATATTTAGCTTTAAATGCTATAAATGCTTGTTTTATTTATACGGCGCAGGTCTGATAAAAAAAAAGTCAGTAAAAAAGCTTAAAATTCTTACATTAATGCTGAACTAGTTGATAGCATAATAATTGAAAACTGAAACTTCTCCTAACAGGCGTGCATAGCTTAAAGCAAAAAAATTACCTGCATTCCGCCCTCGAGAACCGCTATAACTTTAATTGAGCTTAATTTTCAATCTCGGAGGCTAGACTGCAATTAAACTGAAGTGATACACGTGTGGACCATTTAAAAAACATTAATTTATACCTTCATCCGCTGCAACGCTATGCGATTTACTTGACTACTTGACATTACTGTGCAGCCTCGATGACCTTGTCCATCAATAAACCCACTAATACGAGATACTTGACGTCTCTCGGCACTCAATTTTCCATGACGCCGAGCGAACAATGCATAAAAAGAGAGCTTGGATCTTCGGATCGAGTGTACTTGCTGTTTGGTTATCCCTCTGTGTACACCTGGGTTAGGCTAATCTGCTGAATCCTACCGGCTCAAGTATGGGCGTGGGTGAGCGTGACCTGAGGTCAGACTACAGCGTGGAAGATGATGGGGATTTTAAGGATTTTGAATTTCGATTAGTTAGCAAAGCTGACTATCCAGTCGTTGAAGAGCATTTGAAAACTGTATTTGCTCGTGGTGAGCCTATTCTGGAACGCGTTGGCTATTCACCCGAACTCGCGAATGACGTCTGGCACGTCGCTAAATTGGGAATTAGACAAAAATAGTGGACTCAGTTTCTGTGCAATTCATAAGCCGACTCAGAAGGTAAAATAATGGCTACCCGTTACCGAAATCGAAATCTTCAAATAGCTTTAAATATTCACATGGCTCAAATCTGGAATTTTTCAATCCAGCTAGCCGGCCTCCGGGTAACCTACAGAATCGAAAAAGATGAGCAAGATCCAGAAATGCAATACCAATCAGCCCTAGCGAGCTACGTATATCACAATATTCATGACCAAGAATCGAAAGCCAAACATTTGCGAACGTTACGGAATTTCATACTACGCTGAGCTACTTTCAGCCTCAGTTGACCCGGAATTTCGAGAACAGGGCTTGGCCAGTGAAATGTACCGAAGGATGTTTCTACTTCTAAGGGCCAAAGGTTATCCCGCAGCTCAGAGTCTCTTCTCCAGTCCGATCACGAGGAAAGTTGCAGCTAAAATTGGATTCGAAGAAGTCAATCGACGCTATTTTAAAGATTTTACCACTCCGGATGGTATGAAATTCATTACAAATGCGGAGGATGACCAATACGCTGCACTTATGACCATTAAACTTTAATTTTAAAAACATTGTGTCAATGTCAACTATGGTGGACAAAATTTCGAAAATAATGGTTAAAAAAATATAATTTCTTTAATTTAATCCGCAAATATAGATAATGATTGAAAAACGCCAACTCAGCAAAATAAAAAACCGCAGAATATTTTTATCTTCGTCGTGCAGCAGTTGAGTAAAGGGATTTACGAGCGCTGTCTGGGACCTGGAACGCCCATTCGGGGTTTTCTATAGGCCATAGGCCATGCCAAAAACCTATTGAATTCCGAAAGATCAGATGAGGGACACCAGGAGCGTTATAGAATGAAACCGAGACTTTTTTCAAATAAGCTTTGGAGAGCACGGACAATTTCACTTTGGCCTGACAATTTCTAAAAATTCAGGAACAATTCGTCCAATTTTACGCCGTTTGAAAATAAATAATTTGGGAATTGAAATAAGGCTTGCGAAGAGAGCGGAAGGGAAAAGTGAAAGTCTACCTGGCCAATTGCAACGAAAAGCCCTTTGAATTGAAAGGAGAAAGCATGCATATCCACTCAATTTTAACAGCAAATAGCGACACGCTGCGTTAAATAACGAGTCGAAATAGAGACTCCGAAATCTCCAGGAAACTTCAGCCTGAAACCCTGATTTTTGCATATTGACTTGACACGATGCCTGGCTTGGTCCGGGTCGACTCTCTCCCCCTCAGCCCATCACCTAATCTCTTCCATTTCTTCCGTCGACTTGCAACTTTCACTCTCAGCCACCCATTAAGCACATCTGCTGCTGACAAGCATCGATCGCCCTCCCATCCACACCGACGGAAGCTCCTTATACATGGAGGACCCTCATATGCAGCAGAGGAGCACTGTAAGCTGTAAGTCCAGAAGAGTGAAAGTGCTTCCGCGCACTCGGCTCCAGCCAGCCAGTTTCCATGGCCATGCACTCCTGCCTTCAGAGCTCAATTTTCTCCCCTTCACTCACACACTCCAGGAAGGAAGCCACACAATCAGCTTCCTGGACAGAATTATATTATCATGGAGCTCCTAGCTGGGCTCTAGGCCATTTCGCTGACCCGCAGTCCCTTAACGCGTTCAGCGATGGACTGGCCACTGTTCTGGACGCTGCTCTGCTTTCTCTCGCTCAGCGTACGCATTTCAGAAGAATGCGTTCAATCCATTAATTCCGCCACAGACGAAATCAATGGGAAACCTAATGATGGAGCTACAGTCCATCTCAAACAGCCGGGTGTCCTCTGCCCAGAAATATATCCGCTCGATAGCTTTCCGCCAAAGGCGCCCATTGTTCCAGATGTCTTCAGCGTGGCGGTGGAGACGGTGTACTTGAAGGTAAGCAGTAAGCAACATTTTTGAATTTTCGGCTAATATGATCTGAGACAATCACGAACGCTGCATGCAATTTTCCAGGAACAAAAACGGCAAGTTTGGAAGCTACACGTGGATCGAGCGGAGAAAATTGTAGTCCATAAGCTGGATATTCCAAACAAGGAGCAGAGATTCGATTGGTATTATTCCAAAATTGTACGAGATTTCCGTTCAGGTCTAGAATTCCGAATCTCGAACGCCAAAGAATCTGCGGACTGCATTGTGGAACCAATCAACAATGAGTTCGAGTTGACGTCTCATAATCTCAAGAGATTCATTCTAGAACATGCCAAACTTCTTCTGAACTTTGACCCTTCATTTGTCAATTACTGGGGAAAGGTAAGTGCATGCCGTGCTTTAAAATCTTGCCAATATCGACAAAATAATTATTGCTGTGATCTTATCCCGCAGCGATCAATCCGGAACCTCCAATGCGACATTTGGCTTCACGAAAGCTTGGGCGAGTTTGTGTCCGAGTTTGGATTCGCCAATGATTCCAATCTGCCCATTTCCGTGGCCACTTTCTCCAGGGAATCCAAGCCAGACATTGTAGCCATTTCAAATATCTACGAGGATTCGGCCCATTCCTTCAGTCCGTTTAGCAAGACCCAGGGTCATCCTGATGTGAACGAATGCTTGGATCCAACTCCATTGCTGCTTCGAATCATTCTCGAAGGTAAGAGTACGCAATTCGCAACTTCTGGTACTTGCACTTAGCTTTCGAACGTCACATCTAACGTCGAATGCGTATAACTTTCACCATTATAATAGCACCGTATGCGAAACTGAAGCTCGGCCAAGAATTCACAGTTCTGGAATCCATCCGGAGAGCAGTGGCGGGTTTGGCGGGGATTTCGCTACTCCGCGTAACGGATTTGGCTGTAAGTCGATGACGCACTACACCGTAATTTCGATATGCCCTACATGACTGGTATTTTAAAAAATAAATTTCAATTCAAAGTTGACGGAGTGGCCCGGCGGAAATTCGGCCTTCTGGTTTTCACTTCGCCAGATCGTCAATTTTCAAGAGCTTTCCAGGAATAACAACACGTCACACTCGACAATCGTTTTTCCACTGGCAGACGCCTACAGAATTCTCCGAGACGTCATCTCCAGGCATGATGTCACGCTTCGGGTCGATCTCAATCACAATGAGCACATGGTAAGATCACGGTCAGACATTTGCCAAATCCAGCGGTCATGCTCCGGTCTGTTAACACTTCAAATATATTTTTCAGTTGATCGGACTCCGGCGAGGATCACTCATTTCCATTTCGAAATACTTGCATCCTTCGTACATGAGTCGAGGAAGCTTGAACTCCAGGTCACTGTCCGTTATCAAAGCTAGCTACACTTCCGGTAAGAAATCAAATAATTGTTGCGATACACGATTAATGCTGACCACTGATGCTGATCCAATATATCTTTCAACCCAGGTGCAGTTGCAGGACTAGGACTAGCCATGGCAGTACTTGGCCTAGCCGTGGGCCTACTTCTGGGCTTCGTTCTTTGGAACGACGCGTCTCGAATGCGCTACTGGCGAAGTCCCTGGTCAAGTGGGCCGATACCCTATGGACTCGACACTTAAGCTTCCAAGCTACACTACAATCATCTATTCAAATCGAACAATCAATGATAAGCCGATCAATACTTACAATGGATCTCAATCTCAGATCTCAACTCAATTTCAATTCAATACTGAAACGAACAATCAACAATCTAAATACTCATTTGCAAACTTTCAATTTCAAAGGAAACGTACTACCAGCACAATTTTACTGCAGCTCAATTTTGACCGGAATAGAGTAGCAAAAGAAGGAGAGCAGAATTAGCCGTCATTTGGAATGCGCAAAACTTCTCTAATCAACGGACAATTTAATCAGTAGCTATACCGTTTGTCGCAACTCAATTCAGTATTCTCATTCTCTGTATCATGTGTTAAGTGTGAAGTATAATAATTCAATAGATATGTAACAAGGGTAGCCTAGATAGATGTGCTTACAAGAACAGAGGAATAATTACATAACGAACGGACTAATTACATACAATAGACAGGTAAATTGCTTGGAACAATCAACGAAGGGACATTGGACCTTACATACACCCGTAAGTATAGAAATTGAACGAGAAATACTAGGGAACTCTGCTGGACGACGTCCAAGGCGTATACTGTACTTTATCAAATAGTCCAAGGTGGTCAATCAAAAGTCAATTATAAAATAACTCTAATCAATAAAATAGTGATAGCTGTAATTCGTACAATACTCAAAAAAAAACTTAATAAATACTGAGGAATTTATTATTAAGCAGTGAAAACTACGGAGCTGAATTGAACATAACTATAGATATACATAGTAAACATTTGCGCAACTCCAACTTTACTATAAACGAGGTATGTGCATACATGAAATATTTAACACTGGAGAAAATTCTGTTCACTAAAGACATTGCTAAAACTGTAGCGTGGCCAAATGGATGCGGGGTAGGTCTATTCAAAATTAAAAGTCTTACATGCGGCGGCAGTGAATCCGTGCTTCAGTTCAGACGTGGACATGAACAGATTCCTCGTCTTCGTCCGTAATGTGTGAGGCATTGAGTTCATTGGCTTCCTCTTCGACTTCTTCATACCAAGACGTTTCATGATTTACCAGCGTCTTGTCACCGTCAGGTTCAGGTTCTTCTGCGGTTTCGAAGTCTATTCGTCGATCACTGAACATAGAAGAACTGGTGGACGTGGAAGTGGTCGTGGCCTCAGAAGCTTCTGAACAGAATGACTCATTGAGAGCGGATTTAGCACGTCTACGATGTTGTTGTTCCAATTCCAATTCTACTTCAGCTGGACTTTTTTGCCAGACGTGGAGCTTGAGTCGCCATTGGCGCATTAGTCCGTCCCAAGCTCGACGACTGTATTTCCGGTGCATATTTGGAGTTCCGGGGTGATCACTGGTGCGAGAGTGTCTAGAAAACCAAGCTTGGAATCATTAGTATTACATAACCTAAATACTTGAAACAATACTAATAAAGTGCTTAGTAAATAGCAAACATAGAGTTTGTTACTCACTTGGGAATCTTTGTAGTGTATTCCAAGTATTCTGGAGTGAATTTTCCAAAGTCAATTTGTTTCTTTCGCCTGGCAAGAACAACAGGGTCCGTCTCCCTATCAAAGCTACCCATCGGTATTCTGGATTTACTCGGCATCTTCTTCCGAGCTACGTCTTGCCATGAAGCTTCATCTGATTCATAATCATCCAAAGCAGGTCCATCTCCGTAGTCCAATTCTTCTTGATCTGGTTCTGCTGATACCTTAGACTTCTTTGTAGGACTCCGCTTAGCCGGACCTGCCGTATCAACTTGTCCTGAAAACTTCTTGTCAGGTAATCCCGGAAGTGGAGCCATTCTTCCTCTGGCGTCAGGTGTGTCCGCTGCAAGAATAAGTATACAAAATAAAATTCATAATAATTGAACGTGCTCACAAACGATTCAGATTTCAAAATTCCTTGATAGCTTGTTGCTGCCTATCTATTGTGTGCTTTGCATTTTATGCTAACAAGATTGTGGATGTGGATTGTAGTTAACTTCTTCTATATCACGTTATTTGTAGATTACGTTCAAATGACAAATGATCAGAAATCACAAATCAAAACCAAGACGTCGCGTCGTGCGCTCCGCTCCTCAGCATATCCGACCATAAAATGATAAAATGACGCGATGGACAAAATGGATAGCCTGAAACCTTTGAACTGAAATAAAGCTTACGTAAAACGTAATACAAACCTTTGGCGTTAGATTAAGATTAAGATTATGACGCTATAATAAAGACTTGACATCTATCAGGCAGTTGACGTTTGACGTTGCGCAATACCTACTCCGTACGTAATTCATAATCCGTTCTACAAATCGCAAATCAATGGAGGTATTATTACATAATTAATAACATAATCAAATAATATTTTGACCGTGACCGTATATTTCGAATAATTTGACTTACAATTCTGAATTTTTTCGTCTTCTGTTTCAGTCGTGCTCAAGGGTCAGAGTCCTTCGGCAAGCTGAAACCAAGACAAGAAGGTTTGCAGAGATCACCGGAAGTTCCTCAGACTCAGACAGACCTCGTCGTCGTCCAACCGTTGACCGTGACTAACGATAATGACAATGACCGATGAATGAGTGTCAAATTTAATTGCGCTTTTACTGCTTTCACTTCTCGTCCTCCGGTTCTGGCCTGAATAAATGACAGAATGGCGCCAAAGTCCTTTGTGGCTTTGAGTCATCCCTCCGCTCACAAACGCAACTCCACTACTCTGGCTTCAAATAAATTCGGCGGTCCTCCCTCCGAACCGAAGCGTCTTTCCTTATTCCAACGAAATTGACACTGAAATCGGATTCACCGATTTTTGATCAACCAGCAAGGGCAGGCATCACCAATCAATAAATTCAGAGACCCGAAGAGATGACCCATAGCTTTTATTCTTTCAAAAAGAATAGTTTTATTTGTTCATTTGCACATGAGATATTGCAGCTTACACTATTTTTAAATCAAAATTTGATTTTGATACTATTATTGCAGCGAAAAATACTATTTAAAACTAATGAAGAGATTAGCTTTCGTAGCTACCAAACTAATAATAATACGAGCAAAATGATCGTACAAATAACAAGCACTAACAATACCAACAAATACTATTGAAAATTGTACGACTGATTCGATTGCTGATTCCTTGGTGGGCTAGATTCCACCAAACATAGACCTCACTGTAATGCAAAGTAAACTATGAAGTGAAAACACAACACTTGAGTTAAATTGAACATGAGAAAGAGATACTGCTGAATTAAATATTATGGACATATTTATAATTTGTCATACACCTTACCTGCTGAAACTATACTTCCAGCTATAAAACTTAAATAGGTATATGTATAGCTAATTGCTAACAACCGTACATAAATATTTGGGCTCAAGAGCACGTGAAATAATATAATCCTTTTCTTAGGAACAGGATATAAGATATGGGATTGATTGGGGCATTACATCATGGGTCCGCCACCCACGGATCCAGGTCCGAATTGTCCAGCTGGACTCATCATTTGCTGCATTGGTGGTCGAACGATTGGACCTGGTCCCATCTGCAAACAGGGATTTTAAAACTAAATTAAAGCTTACCGTTTTTTTAAAAAAAACTATTGAGCGAACATACGAGTCCCAATCCCAACTAATTCCTTACCTGAGGCATCTGCACACCCATACCCATAACTGGCGGGCCGTCAGGCGGAATAACAAAGTTAGACATGATTTCCTGGACAGCCGGGAAGAGTGAGCACTCTGCACCAAGATTTGGTTGTGTGAAGTCAGTGAATCGTTTCAGATGTTGCGCTAATGCAGCAAAATCTGGCGAAACTGGCCCAACACGCTTCTCAGCAAGTTGTGTGACATTGGTCCCCATTTCATGGATGAGAGGTGCGACCACGAATGGAACTTTTTCTGGAGCATCTGAATCCGTTGAATCGATTTCCATCGCAGCTGGATTTTGAACTCGAGTCAGGAGTAGCTAAGATAATGAAGATAAAAATTATAAAATCTTAAATAAATCTTTCACATTGTGTTACCAGATTTTATTCTTACATAAATGAGAAACTTGCTCTGGGAGATCACCACCGCCGGCATTCCTGGACAAAGAAGTTATATTGAATTTTTGAACACCTAACGACAATATTTTGAATTGTAGTACGAATTTACCTGGTGCAATAATCGGAATGGCAGAAGGCGGAACTGTGAGACACAGTTGAACATGCCACTTCCAGCCCTGCTGCTCAACTATTGACGGAATCAGCTGGAGCCGAATGATTTGTATCAGGTCACGGATGATTCTGGGTGGAAGTGAAATCATTCGAGCAAATGCTCCTAGTCCATTTGGTCGAAACGGTGGTCTCGCAACTTTTGTGGCAAAGAATGTTTCCAGTAACTAAACACAAAATGATAGTTAATATATTTGTAATTCATATTCATTCATTTAGGAAATCATAATTAAATAGGAGACGAATTTACCTGAACTTCTTCAAGACTCCAAGGCGAAGGCATCTCTAACAACGGAGCAATCTTCAAGTGCAGTGATTGAAAGTGATTCATATCCAGTCCAACTCGAAATTGCATAGTTTCAGATCGGAAGAGAAGGACTCCCAATTCCGTGGAGGGTAATAAGTGTAACTAGTGTTTCAAATAGATAAATTACAGAATGAAGCAACGTTTACTTTAAGTTGGAAATAAGCATAACTCCATTTGGCTTACGTGTTCCTCGGCTTGAACTATCCGCTGAAGTTGCCGGCGGAGATTAGAACATCCCAGAAATCTTTCCAAAGGACAGCATGGATAAGCATGTTTACTATTTGTTGGTTCTTGAGTATTGTTCTCGACCGAAGTCACTGGAGTACAAAGAATATCCAGGGCATCGTGAGTGATTACGGTTGGGACTGCGCCAGCCCATGACTTCTGCGGCAGAACTCGATTTGGAACATTCAACCTTCCTTCCATCTGCGAAGCCAAGAAAATATTTTAATTACGGCAATGTCATGTAATGATGTAAGTACTTCGTCACCTATCGACGGTTACACAATGGTGATCCTTATAAATCCTTACATGCCCACTCTGAGGAGAATGACCTACACGAACTGGAGAAGGCCTCTGCATTCCAGGAGATCCAGGAATTCCCCAAGGACTTTGTACTGCTGCTGGAGAACTATCTGCACCGTGAAAGAACGGAGAAGGATGACCTCCAAGAGAAGCCATCAATGTTGGAGCACTTCCAGGTCCTGGCATATTTGGATTGTGAGAAGATGGATTGGGTGATGGAGTTGGGACTGAGAGAGGTCCACCGGAAGGAGACGGGGCTGGTAGATGTGTGGCAGAAGGTGACGGACTGGGGTGGTGAAGCATTGGGTTAGGCGAGGGTTGACTCATCGACGGTAGTGAAGGAGGTGAGGCGAGATTGGCAAAGGATGTGGCAGGACTGAAGCCAGTTGGATTTTGGTCACGGGACTAAAAAACGGACAAACGAAGTTAGGATTAGATGTTAACTAAAAGAATACCTCTAGAAAATACTGACATAAAACCTTACAGGTGGCACATGCGGACTAGCTGGCGTGTGAGGATTCGATCTACCAGGTGCTGGACTTTGGGGTTTGTTGGAGAGAAATCCAGCACCGCTTCCTCCTGGTGTTCCAACGCTATGGTCCATATCCAACATTGTTGAAATGGGAGACGGTGGGTTGTCATCTTCTGATTGAGATCTTCTTCGGAATACAGCATTCTCATCGACGTATTTTGACAGGAAAGCCTGGAAACGAATTGTAAAATAGTGAATCTATCAACAACTTCCTTAAATTCATAATTTGTTTTGGTGCTCACCTTTAGTCCTTGTGTGGGTGTAAGTTCTCCGAGCACATGAGTCTTGTCGAAGAGTGAGTGAGCACCATCACGAATAGACACAAATCCATCCGGCTGGAACTGAACGTCCAGGCAGTGGATGTGATTGTAGATGATACGGACATGGGAAGTGGACTGCGGGATAATGTTGAAGGTGAGGACAGGTAGTTGAGGTCGGTTGTGTACTGTTCCCAGTTGAAGTGTGGTGGGGAGCTTGACCAGCGAGCAAAGGGGCTCATAGGTTTCATTTAGCAATCTTACAAGTGTTTCCAGGACTCGGGGCTTGTCTGAGTTGAGATATGCCTGGAGCTGATGACGGAGAATCGTATGTGGATTGTAGGATACTAATCCGCCTGAAAAAAAGTTCATGTAATTATATTTAATTCGTGTCACCGGACAAACTAGTTTTTATCTTTGCACGCCTTAAACCCAAACGTACCGAAATATATCTTGTAGCACTTGTCGTGAATGGCAAAGAGAATATCAGCCCGAGCTGACCTATTTGGTCCATAGTAAATGGTAAGTTTGTTCCAAATAAAACTTTTGATTGATACCAGGCCAGACTGCTCCAACTTTGCCAACCACTTGGACTTCTCTAGCAGCACAAACAGCTTGGCAATGGCAAACCAGTCGTCCAGAATATTATCAACCATTTTCGGGATGTGATCATCCGCTGATAAAGCCATTTCATACACGAAGTGCGCTGGGTTGCTTGCATATGGAACACTGCGAAAAACGGAATGAAAACTCAACATTAGTCTCAGAAACTCAGGTTTCATGCAGAATATAACAAAATGAATCTTACCTCGATCCAAACTTAAGTTCGAGATTCCAAGTTCGAAATCCTTTCATTTGAATTTGCGAACGAATATGAGCCGAATCGAGCTTCATATGCAATTTTGTCATGAGCTTCTCAGAGATTCCTGGCATACTGGGTAGAAATCGAAGAATTGGGATCGCAGTGCATGTTCCATTCGCTTCCACAACACAACCAGCGTGGACAATACCCTTTGACCCAAGCTGGAATAAAAACAATTAGAATGAAGAAATGCCCTCTTCAAAGTCGGAGACCTGAGAACAACAGAGACTGCAATACCTCATGAGCTAGAAGAGCGAAGGGCAGCCTCTCATCGCACAAAGCGACAATATGAGCCAACTGCGGAACGAAATATGCCCGATTTCTGGGTTTCTTGGACTCGTGATCTAGATCAGTCCATTCTTCACTCAACTTTCTCTTTCCAAACAAACTTTCTGGAAGATCCATTCCTGTTTCTCGTTCTGAATATCAAAGATATCGAATATGAATATCAATAAATAAGGATTTGTAATTTGTACGTTTAAGCATTTGACTAGATTTATTGCTTTGCGCACCCGCTGGACTCGTTCCAATGATTTCTGTGAACGGACTGTGTGTTGCTGAGAACGTATCCAGAGGGAGAATGGTGACTGGCTTCAAATAGAACTTAGGCCCACCGCTAACGCCTGCATTTGTCAAAGAAGCGTCTTCGTTCTCTTCAGCTGCAGCTTTCTTCACGATGATCAAGTAGAAGAAGTACTCCATTTCTGTAGGTGTATTTTCTTTTTCTCGAAATTCAACAATCTAAACAATGAATGCATATAATGCAAGTTAAACTGTGAAGGAGTTTGTGGCGCCCAGCTACTAAATGGACTTAAGTTAGATATACAAACTTATTCCGCGATGACCCAATCATAAAATAAAACTCACTAAAATTCCATAAGGATGCTTTTGAAACTTGACGGTGAGTCTATTTGGTCCTATTTTGCTCAAGACTGGACTCTCATCCCATTTCAGAAGTGTTATCCGATCCGCTGCACTTGCTGGGAGGTGCTGCAGGGTTTTCTCACAGCGACGCTCAGTTATCCAATACCTATAAGGTCATTGATATCAAATATAGGGTTCATGATTTATGATTGGACTGAGCATTGGCAGCAGGCAGCAGCCATAATAGGCAACATCAATGCAAGTTTAAGCCCATGAATTAAACTGAGCATACCGAAGCTGCGAAACCAAGGCCCTAATTTTGTTAACGTCCTGAGATGACGAATTGAGCATTTCCTCGATTTCGGTTACCGCGGGTGGTGATGGATCAACTTGTGGAACATGGACAATGTACGCTCCAGTATATGCGTTCACAGTAATCAGAAGCTGCTCAGACCTTGAAATGCAAAAGTTCATCAGCGATAAGTAGAATTATCTTATCAAATCTGATAATTATCTTGACTGGAATTTGAACTTACGTAAGACAAGGAGCCAGAAGAGGAATGCTGAGAACGGGAGGAGTACCAAGGAGAGTGCATTCGAGTGACAAGTAGATTTCGACTTCTTTCTTCAAGTCCGTAAGGCGATATTTGCTTCTCAGCTGAACAGTTTGCACAATTATCTTCTCAAGTTCAATGGTCTTGAGCCCTTCTGCAGTTTGAGCTGCTTCTGTAGCTGGGAGTGCGGGCTGATGAGTCACTCCTAATGGTAGTGCTGGATCTACAGCATCTACAGAGATAATTATCCTATAGCCAAGCTCAGCCCTCGGATCATGTGCACTCAATTCTCTGCAAAATAGTCGGCGTCATTCAATTAGCATTCACTCGGCAGGGGAACAGAAAAATTGGCAGTTCTAGTACTTACTTCCAGTAGCTGATAATCAGGGATTCACCAACGACATAGTCTTCAATATTCAAGTAGTCTCTGACCCTGTCCCGGCACAATAACAGGAGCTGCGAGTACATAACTTCCAGCTGAAGACTTTGAGCAAAGGTGTGAAGAATATCATAAAGTTCTCTCAGTGGAGAACTGCTAGTTTCGACTCGGGCTTGGGCCATCTCATGCAGATAATGAACTTGAAGTGGATGCGCTAAGCTCATACCGTCTCCAATGTTCTTGTCTTCTACTAAGACTTCAATCTCGATGATCTTCCAGGGAATTGTCAGACAATCTCCTAATACTGTTAAGGATACCTTGAACTCATTCTTGACATGGAACTCGACTCGGCCTTGATCAATCTAGTAGAATAAAATGCACGCTTTAAAATCAAATGCAGCATTGCGTTAGATATTAATCTAAAAAATTGCAAGAGGATGAAGTTACCTTCAAATCCCGCATCTGATCCGGTAAGTCTGACGTGACCAGCCGATGTTGAATAACTTGATTCAATCTGTTGAACGTTGATTTCTTTTGTGCTGGAGTCACAGGATCAGGAGGTATAATTTTCTCCTGGGGATTAGAACAAGAGTAAATTAAAGAACTCAGGAAATCAATATCTTGATGGTGAACGAGTTTGGTCGTTTCGAAGGACAACTCACCCTGATACACATTGGTAATCGATTATAAGAGCCAGTGGTAAGAACTTCAACAGCTGCTGGAATGTGAAAATTGGGTAATCTTGCGTGGACCAAAGTTTCTCTTGAAATACGTGCAAGAATGTCTGCTGTGTCGATGAACAGCATTGACTGCTTCTCAAGAAAGCTCATAATATGCTGTAAATACAAGATCGGTATGAAAATTACAACTCCCGTGTGAATTACAAAATATTCCGAATCAAGACTTATGTCACATGTGGTATTGCAATTGTAATCCGAAACGTACAACAGACTTGTCCACTTTAGCGGCAGAGGATGCCCATTTTACGAGCGCAAGGAGTCTTGTAGCGAGAAGCCTTGTTCGAGAAGAAAAATTAAATATATCTTGCTTCCGCTCCATGTCCGTCTTCCTTGGAAGCCTGTGGACAGAGAAAGTAGAAAGTACGAAAATGAGTCACACATCAAACATTCTATCCAAAATTCTGAGCAGGCTTGTTGAGTAACTTACAACTCGGCCATGACTGTGAGCTCATTATAAGTCTTCTGGACAATGAAATCAATGAGCATGGCCAAAGAAACAGAACCGCCTGGTGGTTGTACCATTGCAATTTGTTGCTGTTGCTGCTGTTGTTGTTGCTGCTGCTGCAGCTGAAGTTGCTGCATTGACATAGGTGTCATAGGCATAGGAGGCATTGGAGATGGACCCCCTCCGCCTGGACCAGGGGATACTCCTCCACCTCCTCCTGGGCCATAACCCTGTCGAACCATCGGGTTCATCATCATGTTGCAGCTCACAGGCTTGATATGTTACAGATGTGTGCCAATCTGTTCAAAGATAAAACAATATATCATACATCCGTATTGGAGTTGAAGTAACGATCTAAAGACAATATTTGATTCTAATTAGAAATTAAGTTCGTTACACAACAGTCAGCAGTTAAATACACAAAATTGCCTATTTAATAACTGTTGACTGTTTGGAGAGCAAAAAGCAGATGGATTGCATAATTCATAATTGATAATACGAGCTACGCGAAATACTTTTATGCATTCAGCATTATCTCACAGTTGACAGTTAAGAGTAAATTAAGGAAATTGTGAATAGTTGATAGTGGATTAAATATTAAATTACAAATTTGAAATTGCATTGTTTATTTGTATAATATCAAATGTCAAATATATCATATATTTAGAGCAAATGGCAAACATAGGTATACCTGACCGGTCAGCGGTTGGGTTGGGTTAGACACGCTGTACGTGATCAACTGTAAAGTCTGGTCACCGGTCCGATGACACGCCAGTCACCAGTCACCAGTTGACTCCAAGGATGAGGCGTCTTCGCAGACAACCAATGACCAACAACTGACAACCAACAACGGAATGTCAATCCGTCCGTCCTTCGAATTCGAAACTCGAAGCTAGAAATAATGGACTGGGCTCCTACAGCAGCACAGAAACCCGAGATGAAAACACACTTGCCACGTCCCGTCTGCCACGCGACGCTCTCTTGTGCTGCTCAGCGTGCTAAAGCTGGCCGCATCCGCCGTGGATTTTGACGGCTGATGAGCACCCACGCCACACACCACAATAATGCTATGCCCTGCTCTACATGCTGCTCTAGTCTTCCTGCGCGTTTCAAATTTTCAGCAGCAGCAGCCTTTCACGCATGTCAACAGAAACAGAATTACGGTCAACCGTGCGGTGAAAGTTAAGAAATCACGTTTCTGTCCAGTGTCCCGCCACCTTCTTAGCCTCTACTGGGAACGGGCGGGTGACCTGCCAGCGGACACTTGATCTCTGCTACCTCGCCACCTGGGTAAGCCAAGGCGGCAGTTTACATGTACCGTTTTGATCAGCCGCGTTCTGTTCTTGATCTTGACTTGGCTCTTTTGTTTACTGTTTGTAGAGAAAGTTCACGGAGAAAGCAGGCTCTAACCTTTCACCATTACCATTATAGAATTAGAAACTTTAAATCGAACCTAAACCTGCTTTCTCGGCTTCTGTCAAGTTACTAATGCATAATACATATCGCTTACATATTGTACGATTAGGTGTGTAAGTAATACTTAATAAAGTTTAATTAATTCCAGGTTATTTTATTAGCTAGCAGAGCACAAGATGTCTGGATTTACAGAAAGCGCTTTTGAACGTAAGGCCGCAGAGCTGAATGCTTCTCAACAGTCCATTCAGTCTCTCTCCATGTGGCTTGTTCATCATCGCAAGCACCATCAGACCATTATCAAAGTTTGGTACAAAGAATTTCTCAAAGGTGAGTCGAAACAGTCGAATGTAGAATGTAAAGAGTATTCGTCGGTGAATGACTTTTCGAGTTTTAGCTACAACTAGGCAAAGTCTTGGATTAGACAAATCTTGAAGACTCACCACGTGGTCTGTCGTCTTATATTAATGTTCTTTACTTTTTATTTATAGCACAAGAACACAGAAAGCTTACTTTCATCTACCTGGCTAACGACGTCGTTCAAAACAGCAGAAAGAAAGGAAATGAATTCGGAAAGGCATTTGCTCCCATTTTCAAGAAAGCCTTCGAGTACATGGCCAGAATCCCAGGTGACAAGACGAAGAAGAGCTTACTCCGAATCCTGGGTATTTGGAAGGAGAGGGGTATCTATGAGCCAGCACTCATCAAAGACTTTGAAACAACGTACCTCAAGGCTTGGGATGATTTACACGGCGATGAGGAAGATGAGTTTGAATTGCTCAAGAGCGGAGTAACAACGCCACCGGATCCGAGAGACACTGGGAAAGATAAGGATCCAGATGTGACTGATAAGGGCGGACAATCCACATCGTCTTCTCAGCAACCGCCACCTGAGAGGAAGAAAAGGGTGCGCACAAGGAAGGAAGAACTCGACTCAGCGCTTAGAAAACGAAGGATGAATGCTACTAACACGATTGACGAGTGGGAAACGGATGGAGTTGTCCAGCTAGAAGTCAAGTTATCACCTTCTCCTTATGGAGAACCGCCAACGGAAGAAGAGCTACTTCAGATGTTGAGGGTTAGTCACAGGACAAGTTAAATCAGTTTCTTAGACCTCGATACCACACTCTTGTGTCAATGTCTCAATTTTAATCCTTAATCAATGTTGTACCAGGACATGGACCGTATGCCGAGCACCGATGCGGAAACCCGAGGCAAGATTGCCGCTCTGCCAACCAAAGTATCTAATGTTAGCGGAGTGGATGAGATTTGCGTGGATTCTGATGCCGCTCGAAGTCTTCAAATTGAGATTCACGACGCCTTCAAACTCCTCATGGACTATAATCGGAAGTTAGACTCAGAATTGGATGACCGGAAAAGATTTTCCATGAAACTTCAGGACTTTCTTCATGCACAAAAAGATCTCTTGAATCAGGCCGAGCAGCGTCTTGAGGTAAATATCAGAAAACTGGACACAGCTAATTTTGATCTTTCCGACGTTACTGTTCAATAATTCAAGCTTCTCATTGATATTTAGTATTTGTCCACTAAGGGCCAAGTCAAAGTTAATTTGAATTTATTTACACTGAATCGGGACTTACGAGAATGACGTAAACTGCATTTAAATAGCTTTGAGAGAATTTGTTTCCTTGCGCATAGATACTGATACTTCTATGAGTTTTAAATGGTCAAACTTTTAAGATAATGGACAAAAGATATAGGTATGTGTACAGTTGTTAAATAGTTCTTTTGTTCAAAACAGGACCATCAGAATCACGAAAAGGTTCTAGTGAAGAAACTTGAAGAATTGAAATCCCACGTACTCAGTATGCCTGACTTGACCAAGCTTCCTTCAGTCACAGACGGCCTGGCTCCACTTCCCTCCGCCGGAGACTTGTTTCTCTGAAGAAAGCAGTGCGGAGAAAGCAAGTAAAAGTCAAGCCAGCTGTAGTACTGTCCCTAGCTAAGCTAGAACGTATCACGTTTCGTATCTCGACGCAAAATAATAATGTCCAGCAATAGTACATAGATAATAGCTTCTCTGGAACGGAGCACATGTGAATTACATACTGCATTTTATTACCAGTAAGTGCAATACTTGTGGAGTATCTATTACACCGTAATATATATCTATTCGTTATTTGTGAACAATATTAAGTTACAATCAACAAGCAGCGCGTCGTTAGACGGGAGAAATGAGGTGAAAGTAACCCGATAGCGTGATAAGCGGTAGCAGCTTGGGTTTTACCGTGTTCTGCATCAGTCATAAGCTTTCCCTGCTTTCACCCAAGAGAAAGCACGAATATGAATGAAGCCTGGCATTTCAATTATTCGGCTTTTAATTTGAAAATTTATAAAACAGAAGAAAGCAGTTTAGGGTTATTTACTCGTCGCCTTTTGACTCTGAACCGGAATTGGGCATTAGCGATTTTCTTGCATAATAATGCCTGCAGATATTCCTGGAATTCCGGAATGCACTTCAGCTGGCCGGGCCCTGAGCTTGCGGCTTGAGATGATACCTGATTCTATTTTGATCTGTGAAAATCCTGTTTTTTCCTTCTTGGATTTTCGTGTGCATTGTGCCTGCTCACACACTCATAATGCCTTGCCGAACATGGCTCGGAGTCGGAATAGGAATTATTGAGCAGAGAGAAGAAGGCTAGGAGATAGATAATAACACGCCGAGGGGGTGGCATATCTACATACAAAAGTAGGTACGTCTCGAGTCTGTGCCATGCCATGCCGTGGTCTCTAGTCAGTGGTTGTTTTGCTTGAGCTTAGCTGGTGTTGTGGTTGTGGCCTAAAGTTGTGTATGTGTTAGATTGGCAGCAGGTAATTGGAATATTTGCATTTAGGGGACGAGGTTTTTTATCAGTCGTCATTAGGGCTGGTAGGCAAGAGGGATCACGGCACGGCCTGTCAGCTCTACTTACTACGTGGTGGGGTGTTGCTACTTTCAAACTATAAATAAACCAGGTTTTGCACAACGCCAACAACCTGGACAGGACCTCATAGTGAGAGTCTTCCTTTGCCTTGCACGTTTAGTGGGCTATGCAAACCAGTCAGTCTGTGCTGAAATCTGAAATCGTCGATCGTCTCGTCTCTTGTCGTGTCATTTAGGAAACTGTCGCTTTCTTCACCACCTGTCGTGTCCAGTTGTCCGTGTGACCTGATTGTCAGGTCACTTGTCACTTCACTTGACCGGCAGAGGGTCATTGTTCCAAGTGAAAGCATTGCCATCTGGTCTGCTGACCTGCTGTAAGTTGTAATTTGTAAGGCGTATCTAAGAAAAGGCGTACCATGCGCGGCATGCGTCATTCTTATGCCGTATTTAGTTTAGCTTCCAGTTCCAGCAGTTCCTAGGTTTCAGTTCATATTTTTTGCGTAATTATGAATTAATTACGCACTATCAACTGTTGGTATTTTATTTTGCGTTAAAGATTTAGGCCCCTAATTTGGTGAAGCCACGTCATTCCTTTGCAAGTTACACTGGATTATGTTGTCTATACTTACAACTTATATGATATGCTTCAGGCTACCAGGCATCAAATTATTCGCGTAACTACGTAATATATATTTATGGATAAAAGTAAGATGGAAGAAATGGTATCGGATGTCGGAGTGTAAGTGTAAGCTGTATTGATTTTTTGATTATCGTAGTAAGTAGTATACATAGAAAGAATAGAGGAATTTACGAACTGAGGGTGAAGTGAATTGAAAGTTTATTTCCGTCCATGACAGTATTGAGCATTTTTATCTTCCTGTTGTTTGTTCAATAATGTCCCGTGTTTGTATTCCTAATTCCTGCAGCTTCTCTTCTCTGTTCTCCAGATAACTGTAATTGACTGTTTTTGGTCTGTTAGGTAGGTACCTGCCACCGAACACCGACTCATTAGAACATTATGTACAAATGAATGGTAATTTAATGATTGCGTTACGAAATGAAATGAAGTTTTAAGAAAAAAGCGTAATTAATGCAGTAGGTAACAGTAAAAGAATAGGTAAGAATAAAAGTAAAAGACATTCAACTCGTGAGTGAAAGCGTATAATTTGACTGATCTTGAGGTCTACATAATCCAAACATTCTGTTTGTAGGCGTTTGATAATGTTTCAAAAAATCTAATATAGACCGAATTCTGACAGCTAGAACTAGATCTATAGTCCATAGTTTTAGCCAACTGGAATAGAGTTTCCTTGAACCATGCACGTACAAATGCCACGAATAGTACGTAGGTATATAACTGGCTTCAGTGACCAAAGATGGATGATATATGAGAATTACTGGGCTTAATAATTTTAAATTAAATTCCCATCCAATTTAGTGCATGAATATGAAAGAGTTAATCTCTGGCGAATAGATATGTGAAAGCATTCATGGAGCTATTTTTAGCCGAAAAAGCGTTCGATCTTCTCAAATCAAACTCGCCTGGTTTCATGCTAACGCTAACGCTAACTGCTTTGTAGAATTTAAATGGACCTAATGTAATGATTAAGCTAAATGTATGAGTAGCTCTCATTCTGATAATGGATTGAAGATGCGGATATGTGCAGTGTAGCATAGCTAGATGTGAATCCATTTCTATTAGTTGTGGCAGCGTCGCCTCTGTAATCTATTAATAGGGCGGAGGGGAGAAGCTAAATTAGTTCATGAGACTAAAACTAAACATGCTTGTGTTGAACTGCTCAGTTTTCTATCTGTATCTGCTATGAATTAACCACTTGTTTTGTTGTTTTTTCTCTCTTCACCAGGCCACAGTGGATCTGCTGGATCTTCTGTTCGCATTGCCAGCCCAAGAAGTGTTTAGAGTACTGCAATTTTGTAAAATGGGTGGAGCCGTGAGTTCTGGGGAAAGTAATGATGATCTGGTGGACAATCTAATGTCGGGAGACTATGTCAAGGTATGTCAGAGCACTGTGTCATGCGAGTTACGCAAAATTTAAAAATCAGAATAAATTGCGCGACTGTACAGTTAATTGTTTGTCCCTCTTTGTGCACTACTTAATTTAATTCAGGGGTGGGTGGGGGTATGCCTTCGTTCGCGTAAGTTTGTTTCCGCTATACGAGACTTAAGTTTTAAGTGTTGCACTTATAAGTCTGATCTGTCTGAAGCTCATCTTCGAAGTTCTACGCGTAGAATTTCGCTTATTTCCTTATTCTTGCCCTCCGTATAAATATTTATTCGAGTGGAGAAAGCATCCATTAGAAAGTAGTAAAGGTTAATGATCAAATGACCTGGTGCCTGACGCGAGAAGATCAGATAATTTGAATTGAACCTACAACCGACTAGGCACTAGGCTACACTGAGATGAGTCAACAATGTAAACAGGGTGTTGGTGTTGAGCTCACGGCCTTCCACGCGGATCGTGGGTCTCGATCTCGATCTCAGGCTTGAAGTGAAGTCACTATACTATACTACTGCATCTTTGTATGGCACTCTTACTTATTGCATATTCTTGAGAGTAGGGTTTTATTGAGGATGAAGGCCTAAAGATCTCTGTAGCCTCTGACTCGTTACGGAAACCTGTTTGGTCTCTCTCCCCATTTCCACTTTGTCTTTTGGGTTGGGGTCTTTCAAAAACCTGTTTTTCTTCCTTTTTGAAGTCTCGGCCGGCTAAAAATACACTGGGATGCACCCCAGGGTCCGTTTACCCCTTCTTGAGCTCAAATTCTTACGTACAAATTCTCCAGTCAGTGTCTGCTCACTCAGCATCTCAGTTGCAGCAGCTGAGTGGTTGCGTAACAGGTTAAGGTTAAGTAGCCGCATTTCCTTACCCCCATTGCCTTAGCCTACGCTACAGTTACAGTTATTGTGAGATTAGATACGGAAGTGAAAGTTTTAAGCTCAATATGCGAGAGCGTCCTTTGAGAGCTGTAAGTGCTGTTAGTTGGTATTGACCCAAAGTTTCTAAATGCTTTTTTAACTGCCTGTTATTAGGAAAAGTCCTTGATCCTTGATGCCGTTTTTACGGGTTTCTGGCTATACATTAAAGTTTGTGTTCATTCAACAATCCAAATTTTATTGTAATTTGAATTACAGACGCCGATAGTGGAAACAGTTTTTCGTGCTGTTGATCGAGCTTTCTATTTCACAAAACCATTCAAGCACAATGCGTACAAAGATCTGGCTTGGAAGGATGGGAATCTCCACATTTCCGCTCCGTGTATTTATTCGGAAGTTATGGAAAATCTGGATCTCAAGCCTGGAATGAGTTTCTTGAATATTGGAGCTGGGACTGGCTACTTGTCCACCATGGTTGGCCTCGTCTTGGGACGCTATGGAACTAACCATGGAATCGAATTACATTCCAATGTCGTGGATTATGCTAGGTAACCAGAGATTCTTGAAATATATGAGCTGTTCACCTTGATTTGATATCCAAATGATATTTGATATCTCTCAATCTGTACAGCGCCAAGCTGAAAGCATTCATCCGATCATCCCCTGCCATCGACATTTTTGATTTCTGTGAGCCACAATTCGTTGTGGGGAATTATATGGATTTGATGCCGACAGAGCAGCGTTATGATCGAATCTATTGCGGAGCCGCTTGTCCCAGTGAACATGTTCAGCTTATAACCGATCTCCTAAAGGTACTTGATTGTTAAGATACTTGGCTCGTCTCACTAAATCCGCAAATTACTAATGTTATCTATAATTGCTGATTAGGTTGGCGGAATTTGTATTGTTCCTTTGGATGATAGTTTGATTCAAATGCGTCGTGTGTCTGAGAACAAAATACAAACCAAAACACTTTTACCGGTCACATTTGCGACATTAGTTCCTTCTTGGGCTGGAAACGATCCGACAAAGAAATCTACGCGTTTGCGTGAGTATTTCATCTCGATGCGCTTATGTTATAGCTCTCGATAGTATTGCTCGCTGTTCGACTTTTTAACAAGATTTCTTATAATTCACAGCTCGATGGAATCCTCCCAAACTCAGCGAACTGTGTCGGTCAGAAATCCGCGACATTCTGCGAAGAACAATTGACGCTCCAATCACCCGAGTTGCTCAAACGGTAATGACAGAAGAAAGTCGAAAATTACGTCGGAAGAGGAAGGCAGAGCGGAGACGGGCGAGTCGTATGCTCGTTGTACAACGACGAAGGAATTGGTAAGCAGAAAACGGACCTCTGCTTCTAAATTCTAAAGAATTTGTCTGTGAAGACTTGCTAATAGATCTGGCTGTATAAATTTTAAATAAGATGCATTCCAATGTACTGATTTTATTCTTTGCAGTGAGGGTCGAGGAATACGAGATCCGACACGCACAAACCACACTGACGGTGTCATGGCTGTTAGCTATTCCATGACGAGAAGGAACGGAGACGAAGTCCATGAAAGTTCATCGGAATCGGAACATGATACAGTATCCTGTCGCGTTCAGCTTTGTCCGCGTCCAGGAATGCACGATACCGCCCGCAACCCAACAATAGCTGAGAAAAGGAGCAATAGTAATCGCTCAAGATTGACCCAGGCACGTACTAATACTGAGGGAGCAGAGAAAGCTGCAGAAGAGTCAGCTCAAGATTCTGCTCAGGCTTCGTCAAGTGCGAAAATGGCACGCAAGGATGATCCGTCATCGTCTAGCACCCAAGAGCGAGAACCAGGAGCAGGCGAAAATGATGTCCCAGATCTCTCAGCCAGGGTCATGGGCAGCATCAGCTTAGCTCGTGCAATTGAAGAAGAACCTCGTCGTCGAGCCAGAACAGAAACGATCTTAGCCCGTATTCGTGAAATCATTCAAAACCGGCAGATTGAAAGAGAAGCTCAGCGTGTTGCGCAAGCTCATCGGGACCTTTTGTTACAGCGTGAAGTTGATGAGGCACTTCGCGAACCCCCAGAGGGACAAGACGAAGATGCAGAAATGGCAGACATTCCACAAAATGATGACGAAATTGATCATGAGTGCGAGTGGACCACGGATGATAGCTCCTCATCCAGCTCCTCTTCATCATCATCATCCGACGACGACCTTGTCGAAGAACAGAACGAAACCACGCCGATTCCAGAAGGGTTTTTACGCGGAGAAAATGGTACGATTCGACCGATCGAAGGCGGATCGTTTCATCGCTATATCAACCGACCATTGCCACCTCCTCTGCCGGACAGAAGAACTCGGTTGATTAGTGTGGACTCTGACACGAGCGAGGATTCCATGGACGGAGTTCCCGGAAGTGACCGTGAGCGATTGACGAATGCTGAGAGGGAAATTGAAGCAATTGAACGAGAACAGAATGAAGCAACAACTATCGTTCATCCGTTCTCCGTGGGGCTTATGCAGAAAATTGATTCGCTCGCTCTGCCGTTGCCCATCAAGAAATACCTGAATTATCAACGAAACTTTTCCTAAGGTGAGAAATTACTTCACTGAAATAGTGTACCTAAAATCCCAAGTACAGCAGTTAAAGTTTGCATTTTAAATTACAGCTCATTTGGTTGGTGGCACTCTAAAGAGATGCTGCTGATGGCCTATGGCATACGAGCCTGAACTTAACCGGTCTCCTCTTTAATGAAAAATTAACTTCTTGCGCTGGAAACTTCCAGCCGTGTTTTATACTACATAGCTAGTGATACAACTTTTCTCGGTGATTCACTTCTAAATAAGTACTAATCGAATTAAACGTAGCTTTATTTCAAATTCCAGGTATCCGATTCTTTCACGGAATATATGCAAAATGCTTGATACCAATGTTAGCAGCATGCTTGTCGTTAGAATTTATATTAAATGTTAATTAATTGAGCAATTGCTATGGAATGAACGAACTATGCAAAAACTACCGGTAAATAGGAAGGCTTTACCTAACTAAGCTTCCTGGTGTAATAATTAATTATTTATATGTGATAAGTGATATGATAACTGATAACGAATGTACTGGAGAACTCTTTCGAGTCTTTTATTATTGTTAGTTCTAGTTGATGTTGATAGAGCTCTATACCCAACGACAATACTATTGGATGCAACTCGCAATTTCGCAATACACTTTTGCAGAATGGAACTCAACTATGCAAAATACAATATTAGTAGAATCTATGTACTACTGTGTTAATTAATTAATTAATTAATTAAGTGCTACTGTTGACACTTGTTGCGTGCTCATCTTATGATTCCAGTGTAAAAACTAACGGTTGATACACCAAACATTCATCGCAGTTTCGTATTGAACATTTACGAAGCTATATGAACTTCTTCAAGCAACTAATACTACTAATATTAAGCTCAATAATTCTTAATAAAGGCGTTGACTAGTATTTCAA
>VNWX01000230.1:0-26612 GCA_009869905.1 Ceratophysella communis
ATAACACTACGCCTGCATGTAAGCTGCAAGAGAAATGTAAATGTAACCTTTTATCTTTAACTTGGAAAATCGCCAAAAATAGTCTGGGAAATAATCTAATGAATCATGACGATGGTTCTATTGCCCTTTCCATGTATTAGATTCTGATTTTAGGCTCGTATCCCGGCAGTACGCCTGCTGCGAGTAAGTACTAAAAATCAATGCTTAGCTTTTAGAAATTTCTATATACATGTAAAACAAAAACATTCGTTAGAACGGATGATTCTTGTTTTCATTATGCTTTGCTTGCAGTTCAGCTTTTAATTTCAAAGATTAACAGTAATAAATATTTAACAGTTCTAACAAAATAACATTGAAAAAGGTGAGTATATGGTAAAAAAATTATGAAAACAGGGTCACTGGTAAGTCCAAAGGGTCTAAAGTCAGATTGCGTAGTCGTCGGTGAATCACGATTAATATGGCGTCCATTTTACGTCTGTTCAGTGTGTACGTCGTCAATCGGTTCGGTATAGTCAGAGCTTAAAGAAGAATCAAAGTCAATCAGTCGTCAATCGTCAGTCTTGTCATGTATCGATCTTCAATAGAGGTAGTACTGTTCGTTGGATAGGTCCATTTCCGTCTGGTATGTCCAAGTATATAGAGTTTCGAATATTCTATGCAGTTTTGAAGCTATTAGAAATTACGATCTAACAACAGGAGTTGCGAAGGCAGAGTAAATCCCGCCAGAACTCGAAGAATCCGAGCCGCTAACTTCATTTTCAACGGGATTCTGATGCTGGGAGTAATACTTGTAGTATGCTTCCGCAGCTGCCAATTTGTCCTGCTCAGTGGCATTGTAGTTGGAGTTCAGATACTGCTGGTACTGATTGTAGTAATCAGCATAGTAGTTCGAGTGCGAAGCTGAAGCATTGGAAGGCGTGGTTCCATTCACCGAAGCACCACTTCCGTTGAAAGAATTGCCTGCGTTATACCCAACGCCCTGCTTGCTCTTTGGCGTGATATCATCGTCGAAATTCATTTTCAAGCTAGGTTGGCAATGATAAACCAAGCAGGAACTCGTCTTTGATCCAGTCCAAAGAGCTTCTCGGTACTGCCGAATGAGCTTGCGTGCTTTTCCTTTCGGAATAGCGTTGTCAACGACATAGTTCATGAAGGCTCTAGCAGTCGCGGTTCGACTGGCGTTTGGTGGAAAAACGGCGCTTCCGACTTCACATGCGATTCGTTCTGGACATTTGTCCAAATCTAGGGACCTGAAAATGAAAATTTGAAGCGAGGGTCAAATGAGGGGGCATTTTTAACTTTCATTCAGCGGACAATTTGGGATTTTTAAACTTACCGAGCATATTTGGTGGCCAATGTAGCCATATCACCGAAGAGGAGTTCCCCCAGCGTTCGCATGTCGTTTTGTCCGTCGATCCCACGCCTCATCATGGGCATCATCATACCGCCGCCCATCATCATCATCATCATCATCATACCGCCCATCATGAGGAGTGGAGCTAGAAGGGCCAGAAGTGAGAGACCGATCGGTAGCAGAAGAAGCGGTAACAGCGGTAAAAACAGCAGAGGTAGGGCGAGCAGAAGGAGCAGCGGCAGAAGAAGGTATAACAGGTGGTGGTGGTCGGATTGGTGATGCTGCGGCTGGTAGTGTTGCTGTTGACCCACAAGCGGTACGTGATAGTGATAGTATGACCCGGCACTGTGAGCACCGCCATGACCCTGGTGATGATGAACAGGAGCAGGAGCGTAGGCGTCTACTAGTTAAATTCACATAAAAAACAATGCATTGTTAGAATCCGGGATTATGGACTGATATAACATAATTTTTGCTGATCGAAAACATTTTCCAGCAAATTTGCGGATTTGACCCAAGAAATCTAATCAAACGAGGCGCAAGGCGTATATTCAGGTTTCTACGCATAAAGTCAATAGACCGATGCTTTAACCTTTAACGAGCAATAATGGATTGATTTAGATTTGAAACACTTTATTATTCAAACGATCTAAGGTATAAAGCCCTAAATTTTTATTTAATTAATAAATTCTGCTTACAGTGAGTTCCGTATCCAGCAGGCTCGTAAGTTCCAATTACGGCAGAAATAATGCTGCACAAAACTCCAAGCAGCAGAAACACACTAGCCCGCATTCTGCTCCTGACCATATTTGGTAAATCCGAAAAGCTAAACCCGAATTTACTGGTATTTCGTAAATGTTTTTCAAATCAGCAACTCGCTCTCAAAAACCCCACTTACTCCAAAACTAAACTTAAAACAGTTACTGATGGAAAATACAAGAAATCGTTTCCTATTTATACTACAAAATACTCGCTGGTTCATTTCGGAGTTCCAATAACCTTAAATCGTAATTATAAATCCCTCAACCCCTTCCGCAGTTTTCGTTCCGAATACCATTTACGCCAGACCCTACTTCCGACCTAGAAAAAATGAATCATTTCATAAAAATAATGAAATCCAAGTCAACTCAGACACGAGACCGATACAAAACAAATACAGAGGCTTCCATTGTCTTCTCCGTTTGCTGCTCTCGAGTTGATCAATTTGAACAGACATTTTCACAATTCCAAACAGAGACACAAATATAATGCACGAAAAAGATGATCTAAAGCAATAGCGATAACGTGTCCTCTTCACTTAAAAACGTGACACCTTAATTGGCTCACTCAGATCATATCAGTGAGTCGTTTAATCAAAGACGTGTCAATTTTTATTATTATTTCATTTGACGTCTCACTCCCTTTTTCATGAAATGCTAGCAATAGGTGGAGAAAGCCTTAAAAATTTCAATTTTCTCTGTCAGTATCTAAATTCCGTATCTGTCTCGACTCGGCCGTGGCTTCGACAGGTTTAAATGGCTGAGAATAATGATGTCTGAATGGAAGTCATACAATGAATCGGAATCCGTTGTCGTGATTCTTCTTATTGGAATCGAGACATTTTTTGACCCAGTCAAACGAAATAATAAATGATTCGATTTCAGTTGGATTTTTATCATCGGATTAGATCTTGATCTTGACACTGAACAGGACAGGATTTAAAAATAGAAATTTTGTGGAAAAGAAACCAGGTTAATTCATAACGACAGTCTACAGAATGCATTAAATACTTGGAACGTTTTATTATTTAGGGTAAAAAATCGCAGATAACTTCCATTGTTTTGACTTAGGCTATGCATAAAAATGACAGGTAAAAATATCACATTTACCAAAATTTCGAACTGTAGAAATAATTTAATTTGACATAAGGCTCTCGATATTTTCTGTAGTTTTTGTAATTTCTATTTTTTCTCTAATGAATTCAAGGACCTACTCCAAATTAAACATGCAGTACTCAACGACGCCATCAGCATTATACTGAAACGTGGTTTCAGATCCGGATTAGTTGTTTGGTTGTGTAATAAGAATAAGCTGATGAGAAAAGGATAAAGGACTGTTATTTGCACTGTACACGTGGGACGTGGGGTAGGTGACTTTTGTTAGAAAAGTTTTGACATTTCCCATGGTACGCAAGCACGAGCACGATTGTCTCTTAAATTTAAACTCATACCTAGATAAACAGGAACGTATGGCTCGGGGTTCAGCGTTATTTTCCGGATTTCTGACTATATTATGGCTCCAAGACGTGTAACGCGATATATGCCACGCAGCAGTCGGACGCCCGCCCTACCGTGTTTAGAAACTATGCAATTAAAAACAGACATAATGACTTGAACAAAATATAGATTTTATTTCGCCTTATGATATTTTGGAGCTGTCACATACAAAGTAATATTATTATGTGCAGTGCAGCTATACTCAACAAGCGTGCTAACAAAAATAAATTTGGTATTTAACTAAAATTCATTCTGACAAAGAGAGATTCGCCTAAATGAGAGCATCAATAGATTCTGATAATTGATTATCACAGATCTCAACTCAACTCGAAAAATACAGAGTTTTGAAATATTTAAAGCTGAACTAATTTATATTGACACGGTTTTATCCACAATGCTAAAGTTACCTAACAGATCTTCAAGGATATCCATGTCTTCTAATTACTTTTTTCTGTATTCGGGTATCGGGTAGGTAAAGTTTGATTCGTTTTGTGATATATTTAAAGCCTGATATTGGTTTATGGTAGGTACATTATTTATAGTACTAACGCCATGTTTGTGACGCGATCTTGAAATCGACTTAGGAGGACTAGTAGACATATTAAATTTATAATAATAAATCACTTACGAAAGAACCCTGTTAAGATAAGCACGGCAGTTATTTCAATACAAATTTTCAAGTAAATACTTAGATCTACGAACATTCGGGGTTAGCTTAAAGATTTTCTACTGCCTAACTAGTCTAAGCATCAGCATACACTTAATTACCTACTTAAATTCGTAATTCGCAAATGATTTGGACTCGGGTGTTGTACTAAAGGGCTCCAGTATTAACGTTAAATATCTGTTTTCTGATAAACAGATTTTTGGCCCACTGACTGGAAGATACTGGTAAACTAAAAATTACGTATAGTAACTAAGAATTTCTTCTAACAACGGAGAAAAACTAGTTTCGTTAATGTCTACGAATCGCTTTTTTTGTCGACTAAAATAGTAGATATCCCCACTGTAAATATCAAACCAGAGAGCATGCAAATGGGCGTTTCCCTTTGCCAAAATCTCTCTCATGAAACCATAGCTCGCTATATTCTGGAGTTGTTGAAGGCAGTTGACCTGGAATTTAAATTTTTAGATTAAAAAGCCATTTACAATGCATTTCAAATGAGTTGTGATTTTTAAATTCTAATGCTTACTTGGCTCAATTTATCCTCAATACTAAAACGATTATCAGGATCGATGTAAGCTGCAAATTTCCTCATTGGAGTTTCACCTTCGAAAATTAGTGGATGATGAAAACCCTTTTCTTCTAAGATTCCTAGTTTCTCTAAAGAATGTGTTCCGTGGTTACAAAGCCAGCCCCGTAATGGAGATAAAATTTGATTTTCTTGTGAAGAGAACTCCTTGTCTTTCATTTGATACAAGAGATTCATTGCCTAAGAAATACCAACAGATTTTTAAGACAAGGTTCCACTTTCAAATTTAGAAATTAATGGTCGGATCGATTTTGTAAAGATTTTGATAACTTACCTTACAATCTGAATGCCCACATACGACCACTAAAGGTAAACAAATCAGTTAAATCAAAAACTATGCATTTTTAAAGAAATTTTAAATGTGCAAAAACTGAATGGTGGACTACCGTGGCGAATATTATTGATGACGCAGCCCAGTTCTAACGCCGCTGGTTCCGTATTTGTATTTTCACTTACAAAGAACTTTGAGTTAGGAACTGCAAAATTAGAAAATGGTGATGAATAAATCTAAAACAATTTTAGGCGAATTTAATGATGTATTACCTAAATTTCCGGCGTTTCGGACGATAAACATATCGCCGACATTCGTTTGTGTAAATCTGGTTGGCAGCATTCGACTGTCCATGCAAGAAAAGAACACGGCTTTTGGCTAAAAATAAATATATTTTAATAATTTCAAAAAGTTCATAAATTCTAAGAAATGAATCAATTTCTTACCTCGGGGTGATCTCTAACTTTAATGAATTGCTGAACCATTCCTTCCCGTACACTCTGTCGATACTTCATAATGCCACGAAGAATTCTATCCATATTTACAAATTAAAAAAATACTAAAAGCTAAAATCTAATAAAAATAAATCGATTATGTACAGGGATAAAATACAAAATATATGAGGAGAATATAAGGAACAAGTTTTATTTTTCCATTCTGACGAGCTCCAAAGCTCAATGCCAAGCAGATGTATATCGAACGATGAGTTTTTATTATATTCTCATCCACTCAACTTTGCTGTGTACCATGCCATGCCGTGTGGCATGATGCTTTTTCTAATAGACTTATAGAGCATAGATCAGTGCTAGACGCTAGAAGCTAGGAAACTCACGTTTACGAAGCACGTGTAAGACTTCTAATGCCAAATGCCACAATGCCAGTACCAGCTCTACTGAAGATCAGCATTATTAGGTTCATCTTTCCCGTAACTGAAAATATTGATAGACATTTGAGATATGGCGTGGCATGAACAGGCGAATCCCGTCCGCTTTTTCTTTATTATTCTCAATTATTAAACCTACAAACCAATAAATTCTTATTTCGAAAAGGCAGCACATTATAGTAGCAAAACTTTTCTCGAATATAAAAGATACATGATATTGGAGCTACAGTGTTGAGCGATGGATCAACCAATGCAAAAAATCTAATTTTGAAATATTGATACGAATACGAGATTCACAGCACGAAACTCATTGCAAATTTAGTTTGTATTTATTTCTATTTCTATTCTCACGTGACAAATTCGGTCAAACTCACGTTCCGAAGTAGTTTACCATATATTTCAAAGTTATTGCAATCATTAATCGAAGGTACAATTTTAGCTTAACTTATTGCATCAAGAAAATTTACGAAAAATGTCACTAAAAATCTAAACATTTCTGCTTAAAGTATGTATTTAGTACAAATAATTTACTAACATACAATATAGCACACTTAAAATCCCTGATGACTCACAGGAGTGAGCAGGATGAAGATTCGGGAAAACGCATCTCTGAGTTTCATTACTTTATATCCAGGACTAGCTTACTAATTGATTTTCGATCCCTCAAAACAGCTAAGGCTTCATTTACTTTATCCAGGGGGTAGTGGATAGAAGGTAGTGGCGTGATTAATTTTTCTTCGCACATCTCAATTACGTCTGTCACTGCTTCTCTGTATACTTCGAATTTCTTTTTTCTGTACTGCTCTAAGGAGACGCCAAGTATACTGAAGGAATTTTCTAATAAATCGTTTCCAGTTATTTGAGGAATTTTCTTCGAAGCAAATCCTGCTACAATAACCTTTCCTTCGTCCGCAACGCTTCAAAATTTAAGCAATAAAGCATTCATAGTTTGATAAAAGTCGTAGTTGTACAAATTTGAATGACCTGACCGCACACAAATATAATCTTACCATTTAACGACTTCCGCAAATAATTCACCGCCAACCGAATCGATAATAATTTTAACACCTTGGCCATCAGTTACTTTCTTGACTTGTGCCGCTAAATCTTGCTTTCCATAAGTAACTGTGGCCCAGGCACCACGATCTCGGACTAACGATGCCTTATCTTCCGTGGCGCACACACCAATGACCTTGCATCGATATACGTTGGCAGCCAAATCAACCGCAGCGAGACCAAGTCTTCCAGCAGCTCCGGTAACCAGCACCGTGTCACCTTCTTCAATCGCAGCTCTTCTTGTGAGAGCAAGGAGGGCAGTTGCATAAGAGTTAACTAATGAGGCTCCAATTCCAAAACTTAAAGCTGGGTCGACTTCCCATATATCCTGGTAAATGGAAAATTTGCATAAGAAATTTAGCCTTGAGAATCAGAATTTTAAAGCGCGTAAACTCTCAACTTACTTTAACGTTGATTACAATTTGCTCAGCAAATCCACCTCTATGATCCACATCCAAACCAATAACCCGTTGCCCAATTTTAAACTTCGAGCTTTCTTTACTTTTGCCTACTTCAAGTATCTCTCCACAGACCTAAAAGATTCAAGAACAAACATTAAAATTATAACCGTATCTCGGAACTCTGAATAAACTCTGCGAAACCAATTACAATCAAACCATACTTCATATCCAGGAGTGAAAGGCAACTTCGGCGCAGGCTCAAGCTCTCCGTTACAATTTGACACGTCGATGGAATTAATTCCACAGCAATAGACTCCTACCCTAACTTCATCATCCTTTAAAGATTTCTGTTTGACTTCTTCAATCGCCAACGGTTGGCCGAATTCTGTTACACGAGCGGCTTTAAAATATGAGGCGTGTCGATACGTCAATGCAAATGAACCAGATGAAGCAAGTCGAGGTTGACGAATAACGTTCCGATTAATCACAGGTAGTCTTGAAGTCAATCTAGTTCTGGAACCAAATCCAAGTCTAAGAGATTTTGAGAGTAGACTCATGGTTTATCGGTTTATGGTATTTCGACGGTGAGTGGTGATGGTGAGTGGGCAATATTTGGCAGTAGTCGTGGCAGATGTGAAGGAATTGGTCACAGGTCACTGCTATTTTCCTGTTGTGCGCTTGTTTTGACACCGAAGAGAACAGTAATAACAAATTTCACCCGTGTATTGTCACACCCTGAAACATTAACATTAACAATTAATATAAAATTTAAAGTCACGCGTCACGCGTACTCACTTTCAATTCATTGTTTGATTTCTAACGCTGCTAAAGGCTTAACTCAAGTCAATAAATTAGGCAAACCCGAATGCATAATACAATACACATTAAATTTGTAGTTACCTCTATGACATATTATGATGTATGGAATAATTTAATGACCTTAAATTCGATAAACTTTCAATTCTCCGCTGCAGCTTACGTTTCTGTTGTCCCTCTCAGGTCAAGGTGTAAGGTAAGGAAGGCGCGTATTTCTTGGCGTTTACGTTATGACATCCCACACATTTACAATTAACTGTCAATTAATAGTTGAAACTTTCAATTATAAATTAGAACGCGATTATTGTCCCCGATATTTTTTGACTCAATAAATGAAGATGAGCCGGATTTTTTGAACGAGGCGCAGGACTGCATGGACACCCGCGGGTTGTAGAAAGTGAAACTGCTTTGGAGGCCATTGACGTTCATTGGCCCGGCCATAGACGCGGGAACAGGTGTAACTTGAATTTCACTTTTACTCTCATTTGCGTCATCAGCCGCAGCAGCGGTGTGTGTGTGGTCTGCCTGCCTGGCTGTGCCATTGACATTTATCAGTGGCTATCAGCTGGACAAGATCCGGCTCAGCTCAGGTGTCAGGGTTAAGGCTTGACCACACAACAGTGTATCGGAGGTCAGGTCGGTCTCAGGATAAGTTGTAAGCTGTCGCTTTTATCTCGAGATATAATCTCGAATTTAAAGCTTTAATAAGCGCGAAGTAACTCCGTCATTTGTGTACCAAGAAATAAAGCTTTGACACGTGCGTCTGCACTTGATATGCGTGGCCTATCCCCTTTCAGTCTGCACTGCAGGTGCTTCTCATTGAGTTATGATTTAATTTTTATGTCGCATATCTTTTTTTCATTACAGGTCACACGTATTTCATTCAACAGTTACACAGAACCAGGACAGAAAAATATATCAGAGAGAAATATAGCATTTGAATTTTGAACATCGTATGTCGTTTGGTTGGTAATCGCCGCTTCAGTCGGATGCCATAGCTGCAGAGAGGTGGAACATAACCTAGTGCCACAATAGATTTGAAGAAATTTATTATCCACAATGACGGGACAAACACTATTATTGTGTTTTAATATTGGACATTTTCCTAAACGAGTTCAGTTCATTCTTTGCTCGATTGGAGTATTCTTTTTCTTTCTTCTGTATGGATACTTCCAGGTTAGTCAATTCGATATCTGTAGTTTAAATACATACTCGCGAAATTTCATTCCGAAGCCCCATATATATAAGTTTTGTCGCCTGTTTAAATTGTTTCCAGGAACTAATATTCGTATTAGAAGAATTTAGACCGTATGGCTGGTACCTGACATTCATCCAGTTTTGTTATTACTCTGTCTTTGGACTGATCGAAACACGCATACGACATGATACTATACGACGGTAATGGTGGACAAAACTTGCAAGACCTGTGTCAAAGTTATACAATCTTTTTAACTTTTAACTTCTTAAATTCTTTTAGGATTCCGTTAAGAGTTTATTTCTTCCTGGCCTTCCTGACCGTTGGAACAATGGGACTGTCAAACGCAACACTTGGGCATTTAAATTATCCTACACAAGTTATTTTTAAATGCTGCAAGCTAATTCCTGTTCTGGTTGGCTCAGCCCTAATTCAGAACAAGAAATATTCAGCACTGGATTATATTGCTGCATTCTGTATGTGCATTGGGCTAATAGTCTTCACTCTCGCGGACAGCCAAGTGTCGCCCATGTTTGATACCATTGGTAGATTCAGTTTTTATACATGTTTCTTTTCGTAATCGTCAGTACACGCTACACGGTATAATCGTAAATTTATATTTTTCGACAGGTTTGGTGATGATTAGCGGTGCCTTGTTATTTGATGCGATAATTGGAAATGTACAGGAAAAAGAAATGAAGAAGCATAAGGCATCAAATGCGGAAATTGTATTATATTCCTATTTCATTGGCATTTTCTACATTATAATTTATTTGCTGATGTCAGGGGATTTCGTCCCAGCGTTTGAAGTTTGCTCAAATGTAAATCTTCGTCCTCATTTTATTTCGAATGATATTTCATAAAATGTTTTATTTTTAACATGCGTATTTTCATTGATTTACAGAATCTAATGAAGACATACGGTTATGGCTTTATATTCTCCGTCACAGGATATATAGGAATTCAAATCGTGCTTCAATTAGTGAGAACCGGTGGTGCCTTTGCTGCTGTTACGGTTACGACGTGTCGTAAAGCTGTTTCTATTATGGTGTCGTTCCTAGTCTTCTCTAAACCTTTTACTTCATTGTAAGCGATCAAGATTAGTTTGAAAATTATATCCTAATTTGCATTTTCTACTCGTTGAGTTACGTAAAGTTGTTGTGGTTTGATTTTCACAGGTATATTTACTCAGGATGTCTAGTCCTTCTCGGCATATACCTCAATCTGTACGCCAAGAAACATCCTAACATCACTCTACGGACAGCATTAGATGCGCTTCAGGCCAAGATCAACAGCTACGCGCAATTATCTCAAAGTCAATCACATCGGAAGTTCGTGCAAGAAGTGTAAACATTATCCTGGTCGTGATCGATATTACTGCCCGGTTTTCCTGTAACCCCAACGCACCTGCTACCCTGCCCTGCTACTGCAGCTGGATGTATTATGTTCCTGTATTATATAATCTAATCTGTAATTCTATAGTATTCTTGAATTCCCAACCCAAACTGTATTCAACCTACATTCCAACTTCCAACCCCAAACCCTAATGCCAATCTTAAACTCTCTTCCCGAAACTACAGCCCTGCCCTATGAAGTATTTCCGGTTTTCGACAAGCCGGAAGCAGGATATTTATTGACGTAAATGCAAGAGCGATAATCCCTGCAATAAAAGAATTACATATTCGAATCGAAAATATTGCTTATTGGACTGGGCACCGGAATTGTAAAACATTGTTACTTAACGAAAATGTCGGAATTTGCGTTTTAAATTAGCGTGCGGGTTTAGCATGATTTATATTTAGAAAGTCTGTTTTTGTTACAGATGAAATCATCAGCTACGTGAGTACACCAACACCCGAATCATTGCCAATTGTAGGGGGTCTATTGTTAGACGAATAGGGTATTTCTAGCGTTCGCTCCTAGCGCATGACGTAATAGATTCTGACTCTGACTCATAGTTCTAATGCTGTACTGGGAATTATTGACTAACACTACAGCTACTACCTAGTGAAAAATGGATTGCACCGTGGCTAATAATGCGAGACGTGCGATTGTGCTAAACACGTCAGATTGGGCTTTCGTAAAGGAGTCGTAGCGTAAGTCCACGTAGTAGGTATACCTGTCCCTCGCATTGATTAGATTTTCCTCAAGAGTTGAACACACGCACGCCCAAAACTCCTACTGTCACGTTCATATGGAGTCGCAGTAGAAATATAGTGGACGACANGGTATACCTGTCCCTCGCATTGATTAGATTTTCCTCAAGAGTTGAACACACGCACGCCCAAAACTCCTACTGTCACGTTCATATGGAGTCGCAGTAGAAATATAGTGGACGACAGGGAATCAGAACAGGAGAGGGAAGGGTCTATTCCTACATAAGCACCGTTTGGCCGCTAGGGCGATGGTGGCCATACGTCACTGCACCCTGAGTTTCCCACCTTCACTATAGCAGGCTTATGCTCAATACAATAGTTATGACCAATTAACCGCTCTATTAATCAGTTAATTGTTTGGAATATGTGTAATAATTTTTCTAATGTGATTAGTTTTGCTAGTCATCAAAATAGGGCAACTGGCTTTGACTTTTAGCGCGTGCGCGTATTGAGTATATGGCCCGAATTTAGGTAAAATTTTAATGTTTATTCATTTCTACGAACTAATAACTACTTAGTTGTTTTTATTCGTAACGAAAATAATTATTTTCAGTGATACTCGCCCAATTCCCGCGCCGCGCGCTGTGTACCAGCGCAATGTGATGTAACAACATATGCGACGCGCGTTGTTTATTAGTTCAGATGTTACCATTACTTTTTTACATGCTAATTTGAACAGTACGCGTATATAGTAATTTTCTATGTGCGCGCGCGCTGTGTTCCCACGCATTTCTCAGTATTCGCACACTAACGTTATTTATTCATATTTTCAGATGTGCACATATGTGCCATATATTTTGGAAGCTAACTTGAACAGTACGCTTATAAATGTAATTTGATATGTGCGCGCGCGCTATGTGTGTTTACGCAATGCGCGATATTAGCATTTTGACGTTATTTATGTTCAGATGTGCACATATATGACTTTTTGCACGCTGACATGATCAATGACAATAAATGACATTTAATATGCGCGCGCGCAGTGCTTATCAACCGCGCGCGCGCATATTTATTAATGGGTATATTTGTGCTCATATTACGTTTTGCATGCTGACTTGAACAATATGCTATATGCTTATAATAGCGATTCGATTTGCGCGCGCGCGCCTACCCGCGCAACGTACCGTATTAGCATATTTACATCTTAATAATAGGTTCATATGTTCAGACTTTTTGCATGCTGAATATTGAACAATATGCTAGTATTGACAATTCAATATGCGCGCGCACTGCTTATCCGCGCAATTTGTTGTAAATATAAGCATATGCACGTAATTTATAGGTTCAAATGCCTACATATTTGACTTATTCACTTGAACAATATGCTTGTGTAAGGAAGTCGATACGTGCGCGCATGTTGAAATTCTTATATTTATTAGATTGTTAGAGATCCCGCGACAGGCGGGAACAACGCGCTTGTAATCGTAGCTTGAACAATTACAATGGTCACTTAATAATTTATCATGAAAGGCATACTGTTTATTTAAGTTATTTGCTCTTGAGTTTTACCCGTAAGCCTAAGCGTGGGCACTTCGTCGTCTGGTCCCCACAGATCCTTGAAGGGTCAAATGTCACTTCTTAATTCTTGTCCCCATATCTTTTGACCCATAGTACCCAATTAGCACGACAGATTACATAATCACTAATTTTAATTAACAATTGGAGGCTAATTTAAAGCACTTCCCTGCCTGTTAGCAGGCAGGCAGATTTGAATTTAGGGTGCAGTGACGTCATATTCGCGCCTTTTCTTTTTTTCTTTTCACTAGATGGGAATAGGCCACCCACTGAGTGGACGACGACGTGAAGAGCTCTCTCGAAAACTGAGATTTCCCCCCAGACTCTCAGTCGTCGTCGTCAGCTCAAAGCTCTTCATTCAACAAGTCACGGAGCAACAAGGCGTTGTTGGAAGTTGCGAGGCGGACAAGGTTTGCGAAAAAATCAAATTTTCACAACTTTTTACCTTTTTCCCAGCGAAACTGTCAATCTGGAATTTCGAAATGTACAGGGTGGTACATTATCAGTGTCTATAAATTGAAAACACGTTTGAATTTATCAGGGAATTTATTGTTTGGATTTTTCAGGAAACTCGTTTGGCGTGCTTTTCGTAATATTAACGGAATTCGGATTCGCGTGATTTGCAATTTGAGAAAGTAACAAAAGTACAAATACACAAAATGGCCTACAACCAACATTACCAACAAGCTCCACCGCCACCAAATCTTCCAGACCGGAACTTTCTTTGGACTGTTTTCCAGAAGTAAGCATAGCATATCGAGTTCTAAAACTTATCTTTCGTAAATGGTTAGCTAACATTAATTTCGGATAGTACTTAATAATAATAATAGGACTAGTAATATTTAAACTAACCACCTTGATTTCGTATTTTCAGGGTAGACCGTGACGGATCAGGCTCAATCAATGCAACTGAACTTCAATCAGCCCTCTCAAATGGAACTTGGACACCATTTAATCCCGAAACTGTTCGTCTTATGATTGGTAAGACTTTGAACTGTACTCAATTACTGTAAAAATTATGTGTATCAGTAGTTCCCCGTATACTTATTTTTGTGTTGCATTTTTGATGATTAAAAAAAAAAACTTTTAAGTTTAAGCCTTTAGTTGTTAGTTAGATGTACAACGTTTTTTTTTTTCGTTTGGGAATGCTTGTGAATGCTTGTTGTTGCATGGGTGTTGTTAATTTAAACGTGTATTCATTCGGACTTTCTTCAGCAGGAATGTTTGACCGGGACAATAGTGGAAGTATTGATTTCAATGAGTTTGGGGCTTTGTGGAAGTACGTGACGGGTAAGACGCCACATATATTACCCTATTGATTGACCCACTTGCCGAAGTCATGGTTTCCTTGAACATAATCGAATTTTGTCTCTTAGATTGGCAGAATTGCTTCAAGAGTTTCGACAAGGACAACTCGGGAAGTATTGATCGAAGTGAGCTCTTGACAGCCCTCACCAGCTTTGGCTATCGTCTCAATCCTCAAACGGTGGACATGATGGTCAAGAAATTTGATCGTTTGGGAAGAGGAACTATTGCTTTTGATGATTTCATTCAGTGTTGTGTCGTGCTTCATGTAAGCCATTCTTTTACCGTATACCCAATACCCGCAGTACGGCTCTGGCTTTAAAGCAGTACATATTTCTCTAAAATTATTGTTCAATTTTTAGACTCTGACCTCGGCCTTCCGACAACATGACACTGACCAAGATGGAGTGATTACAATCCACTACGAAACCTTTCTTCAGATGGTTATTGGCTGCAAACTCTAAGCCACGCTGCAATACACACAAGACAAAGTAGACAATGGACCCTACCCCATGATAATATTTACTTGAGTCAGTAAGTTTAGATCACCAAATAACCCTCTCAATCAAACTCTGTGATTTCGGTGTCACAGACATTCCACTTCCACATTTCATCGACCATTAATTAAATAACCAATTCCCAATTTGCCAAAACAAAAACTGAGTTCTTCCTAAGCAATGCAACAACGTTGTAGATTAGGTGAGTTGTCATAGATTAGAATTTAGATAATAAAGTAATAGCTTAATCTACCTAGAATGCGTAGGAACGAACAGTACCAAAGGAAAATCCTATTTACACACTCAACATCTTGTGGTGCATGACGTTGTTGACGTCAGGTCAAACTGGTGCTGAGTCATCGTTCGTATATCGTAATGATATTTACCTAATATGAGTCCCTGTTTTCTGACTATGACTCCTTGTGAGATATTACTATCAATGCTTCTTCGGTCTGGCAATAATTTATGTCGGTAACGTACTTAATAATTAACTTTACCTTCTAGATCGTAGTACCTAATGAATATATCTTGCTATATATCGCTGTGCTACAAGAAATGCATACATAGAAATGTACACAAAGATATATTTCAATTATATTTCCACCTTGTAATTTTATACCTGAATTTATATGTTCAAACTACGAGAAACTCGATCGACCTATTTACCCTAAACTGAACGTATTGGCCTCTTAAACCTGCGGAACTGAATGTCAAGATATGCAGCGATTTCAGTGGTGAAAGCTGCTGCTGAAATAAAAACAATAACTACTTGGCTTCATCATGTACTATTACTATTATGGAACCTAAGTAATCAATTGCAATATATTATATCTTGTGGAAATGTGGACCTTCTAATAACCTGTCAAGCTAATTATCCAAATAAAACCTTATTAAAACGCTATTTGGCATATTGCCCAGTACTTAACTCTGGTCTAAATATCGATTTTTATTTCGATCTCATTGTCAGTCACCCGCTGTAACTCACAAATAAACATGTTTCTCGATCACATTGAAATTAAACACGATTAAAGTAAAATAGAATATGCTCCTTAAGCACTGCTTCGGAGTTAATTAAGTACTTAATTATCTAGTTAGTGCACCAAACGATGAAGTTCACGAGTACTGTCGCATACGAGACGAGTAGTTCTCTACCGGTCAAGTCGCAGTTATTTTCGAAAACAACGACACCCGGAAATTATAATATGTGGGTGGGAAAATTCTAATACAATGTGGAAAAAGCTATTCTCTTGCACAACTTGAAGCTTCACGAATAGGATACAGCATTTCCAAAACTGACTCGGAGAAAATCGAGAAGGCAAAGAAAATGTTATTGTCCAAGCTATCCTCAATCATTCTGCCGAGTAAGATTGGAATAGGTTAGGCAGCTAATTAATTGAGCGTTGAACTATTTGTAGTATATATTCTAATAAGAATACGCCATTAGTATAGGAAATGCGATCGATCAGGAGTTAAAATTGACTAGGACAAAACTGGCATTGAGCTCAATGCGTTTTAGCGAATACAAAGCTTACTCGAATAATTCGCGAAGTCATTTCCTAGCACTGAGAAGTAACTTATCGAAAGATGCACAACCGCAACACCCCCAACCCCTTGTCTTCCATTACCAGCTCAGTTATCGTAAACTATTAAAATTATTATTGCTTTGCCTGAAGTATGGTCTTATCCCGCAGCGTGGGATGGTAGTCTTCAACTACGGTCGTTCCAACATTCGGGAGTTTCGGAGGATGAATGCTCTGGTGCACATTAAATCTTCGACCAGCAATTTCAATCTGGTAAAGAGCATCCTTGTTTGTTACGTAATCGTTGGTGACTGGTAAGGATTGACCAGTGGCCTTGTCCGGGTTGGTAACGAATCCCAAGCAAACCATTCGTTCTAACGTGAAAGCATAGCCGGCCGAAGTAGTTACGCCGACATAGACGCCATTTCGAAAAATCGGCTCGCCTCCTATGTTAAATTAAATTGTGGTTTGAGGTATTAGTAAAAGCCTTTTGCTTAGAGATGCTTTATAGACATACCCCAGGGCCACACGTCGTTTTCACTGTCGTGGTCATCGTCCAAAGTGAAATGCACCAATCGACGAGTTAATCCAGTTTCAAGCTGTTTTTGTAGAGCGAATTTACCAATGAAGTCCTCCTTCTCGAATTTTATACGAAACTGACGCCCTATAAAGTAAGAAATTTTAAAAATCATAGCTATCGCTAATCATAAGTATTTTAAATGCTGGCTAATTCGAACCTCTGCCAAAATATCTTACCAATCTCTAATGGCGTGGTCTCACTGTCGAGCTCTTCCGACCAAAACGGGAAGAACTTTTCAATACGTAAAAATCTTAATGTCAAATAGCCAGCGTTACGAATTGCATAATCCTTCCCAACCCTCATCAACTCATTGTAGACATGAACAGCGTATTCCGACGGGATATATAAGGAGTATGAAGGCTCTCCCGTATTAGTAACAGACAGAATCATGACATCCGAAGCATGACCCAGACTAGTAGTCTTGTAAGTAAATGGGTGAAGTCGGAGGTCTGTGTCAGTGAGCTGAGACAAAAGTTCACGAGATTTCGGTCCTACGACTAGTATTACGGTGTACATGGAAGTGACTTCATTGATCTGAACGGAGTTATCACTCGGTAAATGCCTCTTCATCCATTCCGCAACTCGAGTTTGAAGTAATGTCGGTGAAACCATGAAGTAACTAAAACATTTTGTAAAATAAATTAAAGCAAGACGAAGAATGGACTGCCAACCGCAGAAATATGTAGTTAGCTAGGTTTACCAGTTATTTGCCTGTCGAAGTAGCATACAGTCATTTTCATAGCCACCTCGTTCGTTCAACATTCCACTGGGACAAATGTGACCGACGGGAATATTGACATCATTACTACACAACCGTTGTAAAAATTCCAGAGCCTCTTCATTTGGAGACTGCAGTAAGAACAAGATTTTTTTAAAATTCATGTTCAGCAAAAGCTCTTGAAATTTTTATATTCGACTTTTCAAGTTATGTTAGTCTTACTGTAATTTGAAACTTTGAAAATGAAGACATATCCATAAGAGCCACTCCTTCTCGGCAGGCTTGATATTCCTCTTTGAGACAGTCAAAGAAGCCAGGCCTCCAGTATGTTCCTGGTGGCATTTGCGGAGGATCTTGCCCAGCTGCAATTGCCAAATACATAACTCATTAAAAATATTGTGCTCGGAGCTACAAAATTTTTGAAGTTATACGTTTCTTACGTTTAAAATCGATGTCGAAGTACAGCGGCCTTTCAAAACACATTTTGGTTCCAAAAACTGCCAAGTATAAAATTCGTACTGAATTCCTAGACTGTTAAATTAGCTCTGGACTGGATTAGTAATATTCATTTGAAAATGTACCTGCACCCTGAGCGCTCAACGTTGAGTAAAGAGGCGAGCACCGCACTCTCCGAGCCGTTTTATATTCACTTTGAAGTGGATGCAAAATGGCATATTGTCTTCCAACCGTTTCCTTGATTCGCTCATACAAGAATCGCCTGGAGAAGAATTCCATAAAACAATTAAAATTAATTTCAATCCCAATTTCAGATCCCCTTATAACTATTTTGGTTCACATGCACAAACCTGTTACTATGAACATCGATAAATCTTCTAACATCAAACTGGAGTAGCGGTGTTTCCGGTTCTCCTTGAATAATCCAATGCGCCAGAGCCTGACCAATTCCTCCAGCGCCTTGTAACGAATTTCCACTAATAAAGGATTTTCGTTTTTAGGCCAAACAAATACTCATACACTTTGATTGAAAATTAGACTCAAATCCATAACTTACTTCATCCCAGCAGCAACAAAATAGTTGTCAATCTCAGGAGTCTCTCCTAAAATCCATTTTCCGTCTGGAGTAAAATTATCCGGAGCTTGAGTGAGTGAGTGAAGCTTACAACTACGTAGAGCAGGCATTCGAAAAAGACACCGATCCAGACTGCAAAATAGCAACTTTTATACTGCTGTGAATCACAAAAAGAATCAATTTAAAAATACGTTTTCTCACAGCGGCGCAAAATGATCCCAATCCAACGATAAATGTTCTCTCCAATTCGGCGGAATGCCAAGTGTAAATATTGGTTTTGCCACTTCCTCGAAACCTCCCATTAGGAAGGAATTTCCAGGCCATTTTCTAATATAAATATGGGAATCATAATCACGAACAGTTGGTAATGTAGCTGGCAGGTTTTCTAAGGGGTGAGTTCGAAGAAAGAAATGCTCAGCTGGATGACAGGGAACACGAACTTTTGGGTAAGTACTTTGTCCGATTTGATAAGCCCACTATGAAGGATCAAAGTCACAGATTAAGTTAAGATAAAGAATAGCCTGTTCGACGTATTTATTTTCACGATAGACGCGCTCACCATTCCAGCACAATTCACAAAGAACTGGCAATTTATAATTCCCAATGAAGTATCCACAGCTGCAACTCTTCCATTTTCAGTAAGCAAATTTTCGAATTTGCAGTCCGTTACGTATTTTGCACCTCCAGCTTTGGCTAAGCTTGCCAGAACTTCGCAGATGGCTGATTGATCAGCCACAGCATCAGCTGGAACAAATACTCCGCCATGAAGATCTGCCGTATTTATCAGTGGATGATGCTCTGCTAATTCGTTGGGACCTAAAATCTGTAATGCATACCATACCATATTACATTTTGTTCAATGGCACGGTAGGATTGATTTAAGCTATACTAGATTTAAACCTACTTGGCAATCCAATCCTAAACATGTATTTAAACCAACACGCCTCTTCAAGAGCACCATTCTTTCCCTGTTCTGGGCCAAATAGAGTGATCCACATTCTTCCAATCCAATATCATGTCCTTCCGCGGCTAATTTCTTGTAAAGCGCAATACTTTTAGAAATGATTTGCTGTTCCTGAACCGGTTTCAATAAAGCCAGAGTTCCTGATCCATAAAGACTAGTTCCACTTCCGATTTGTGCTTCTTGCTCAAGCAGTACGACATCGCTCCATCCATTTTGTGTCAGATGATAAGCTACGGAATTCGCAACTAGTCCAGCTCCACAAATAACGACACGAGCTTCTTTGGGAAGCGTGGAAATTGTTCTGGCCGTTAATAGGGCAGCATTTCGATGCAGTACGGATCGAGGATTAGTGAAATGGCACAGGCTACGGCCTAACATCTTTGTATAAGCGCGTTCAAGCTTGAATTTACAATACTGGAAATAACATCAAGAGGGTAAGATGTACGTACAAGTTACACGACAGTCAACAGTTACAACTTGCAACCGCATAATACAATACGGGCTAATAATAATTCACGAGCAACGAGCCCGTCAATTTAAAACAAAATAAAGATGAAAGTCCCAAACCTCAGATGTTCTTGTGAGTGCGCGTGTGGTAGGAGTACATGCCAGTCAATCGATCAGTAACTCTAACCCGATTAGCTTTGAACTAAGCTAAGCAAATTAGAAGCTAGATTTTCTAAAACCTAACTGGCGACTGACTGTCGATTTCCCTGAAAGGCAGCAAAGTTCTCAAATTCAAACACACATGATTGATTCAAGTTTGGCGGTTCTTTGACAGTGCAAAATGCAGAACGCACTACAAACTTCGTTGTATCCTCGATATCTCAATCTCAAACAAAAGGTAGATGTTGATGTTGGGCGTGGAATTAAAGCCGAAGCAGAAATGAAAATTGTAAAAATGGTACTTGGATACAAACTTGAAAATTGATTTCCTGTTTTAAATTTGCTTCTTTGGATGCTTACTTATTTAAAGAAATACATAGCAAGAATGGCTTCATTTCATTACAAATTAATTACGACAAAATGCTCCCCTGGAAAGTTTATTCGGATAACTTCAAAGAATTGTTGCAACTTGCAACCTATTCAAACTTCAAACCAAAATTCGCAATCGCCTTTCGTGGCCGCAGCCGTAATCGATGACGCATTCTTTGGCAGACGTGTACTTGATTGACCTCGGAGTTTGAGGATTTAAATGGTGATTTAATATTAAGATGCAAAATGCGAAGTGATAGAAACGAATATGAACAGAGCAAGCTAGGTCGGCGTGATTGCGATAACAATAATTAACAATGCATCTTGTATGTACATTTACAATCGGCAAAATGGCAATTGGCTTGGCATTATGCATTATGCCGCATAGCATTTTATGGGAATTGGGATTGGCATGGACCAGGAATAGTTGAGCTCGTTCTCACTCGAGAGACGGTGGGGGCGCCACCGTCTCCCATCCGTGCTGTATGTGTGGGATTGGGAACGCGAAAGCGAAATGCGAATTGGATGCCTAAAAGCCGAGCGAAGCGTGTGGTGTGAGTCAGATCAGAATCATGAGAACGGAGAACTCTGTGAGGCCATGGGTATGTTCTAGCAGTAAAGGAACTCCAGCACAGCTAGCCCGGATAGCTCAGTCGGTAGAGCGTTAGGCTTTTAACCTAAATGTCCGGGGTTCGAGCCCCCGTTCGGGCGCTAGCCTTTTTGCTGCTTTTCACTCGAAATAGAAACTAAAATAATTCTGATCTGAAATCTGAATTGAATTGTAAAGCCTATCAATCAAAATCATCGTCCGATTATCTTCTTTATTTTGTATGTACTACTCCTACCCCCAACCCACCTTTCCCCTACAAGCCTCAAGCCTCCCCGCATAAGATGGCACCTCTTATCTTCCTTTTTTGTCGTGTCGCGTCCAGAATTAGATGTTGGACGTTTCAGATGAGAATTCACTTTTAGAATTCTAGAGTATCGAATATCGTATACACACGAATTATGAATTATGAATGCATCCAGAATGTAAAAGTAACTGAATTCAAGTCATCATGTGGATCGATATCGATGCACCCTAAAATCTTAAATACCTCGTTCAAGTGCTTTAAGTTTGTGTAAATCTGATGCCTATATTTATCCAATTGAAATTGAAATATGGTAGGTTTGCAATTTTTTTTGCGACGGTATTATATGTATGATTGATGCGATGAGGCATTGGACAGAGAATGACGAAAAGATAAATCTGTAAGGTCAAGGTTCACTTTGTCATTTGCTGGTTCTTCCTGCGATTTTACTAGTACATATGTGTCATGTGTCTGTGCATTTCTTATCGAAAGATGTGTTCCTTGTCAAATTTTAATACATACACCATGTACTAAGGAAGGACAAAAAATTGTTGATACGCTATACGCTTCGGTACCTAAGCCATAGCCATATTTCAATGGGATGTACAATTTACCTCCCATCTAATAATCTGTCTACCTGTTTGTGGATCTCATTCGACGACTCACCTGTTCAGTTTTAGTTATACACCTGTAAGGAATAATGAACATTGTGTATAGTTACATTGCGGCTTATATGCATATCGCGTGCTTTTTGTAGATGCCACAAAGGAAGCTCTGAAGGAAGATTCCCATATTCGCTGAAGAAATAGAGGAAGACAGCTAAAGATTAAGTCGCAAAGTCCAATAGTAAGTTATCACGCCGAGGTAAAAACCACGGATTATAAAATCGCAATTTATTAATACATGGTAACTCGTCATCGCACGTTAATTTTCGTGGAAATTACCATATAACTGCACTAGCGTACTGTAGCACAGCAAATTGTGCACTTCATACTAAAGGGTAGATTGTCTTGTCATCCCTCATCCCCCTTGCATTGTCAATATTATATACATAGGCCATTGGAAAGTTGGGTATTTTAAGGGTTTTCGTGTGAATCTGAACCGGAACTACTGAGCCCGAGCTTTCAGCAACCTCAATTTAAATCCATTTCAGTCCCTGAGATCTTGCGTCGTTTATACTATCTCAAAAAGTTTTTGAAAGTGCTAGATCAAAATTATTGCGATCATTTCATTTGCAGTTAAGGAAGGCTTACGAATTTCAAAATGTTCCGAGCAGTGGGCGTGTTTAAAGACTATGTCTTGGCTTTGAGACATTTGGAAAAACGGGATGTTTCCGACGAGCAAAATGTCGAGGGGAAGATTATTATTATAACTGGTGCAAATTCAGGTAAATTTAATATTTCTCATCGAACAATATTAGTTTTGTGTCAATATTTTTTAAATACAGAAATGCCATTTCAATAATTATAGGAATAGGCAAAGCCACGGCTAAGGAACTTGTGGAAAGGGGTGCTACTGTCATTATGGCCTGTCGACAAGTTGCAAGAGGTCAAGAAGCCGTTGAAGATATTCGTACCAAGACTGATAAAGGAACTTTGGTAAATATTTTAAAATCACGTTTAAAGGAACTGCCAATAATTGACATAAACTTACGCTACGATGTATTAAGAATTCTAATAACTAATTTGTATTATTCAGGATGTCATGGAACTTGACCTCGGAGATTTGGCTTCTATACGAAAATTTGTGCAAGAATTTAAAGGAAAATATGATCAACTCAATATTCTCATCAATAATGCTGGTAGAAACAGGCTCAAAAAAATTCAATTGAATTCAAACGTGTGGTTTAAAAAAAACGTATAAAATTAGAACGCTTTTCTGTATAATTTCAGGGTTTTCTGATCAAAACGGAGAGATTTTCAAGACCAAGGATGGATTCGAGCGTCACTTCGGAACAAATCATTTGGGACACTTTCTCTTGACGAATCTCCTGCTGGATTCTTTGAAAAAAGGTGCTCCTAGCAGGTTTGTGGGTATTTTGTTAAAAACCATACTAAACATATTGGCAAACTTCATAATTTACTTATTTTCTTGATTCAGAGTTGTATCCGTTGCGTCGTTTTTCTACGTAACTTCGGATCTCAAAATTGACGACCTGAATTTTGAAAAGACAAAATCTCACGGGTTTGGAAATTTGCATCCTTATGGAAACTCAAAACTGGCAAATATGCTTTTTACCAAGGAACTGGCCAAGAAATTAGAAGGCACTGGAGTCACAACATATGCGCTTTGTAAGTATAAGTAAATAGTTTTCTAGTAAATATTTTAATTTACTCCGGTTCGGTTCGGTCAATTACCCGAACCGAAGCCAGCATTAACTGCGACGTTTTAAATTATGATTCTTAAACGCTTCTTTGCTCGTCTTCAGGTCCTGGAATGTCCGCCACGAATGTGTTTAGAACACAGCCATGGTACAAAAGTGTATTTACAAATCTCAGTATTAAGATGATTGGATTTACCGCCGAACAGGTAGGCACCTAAATAATAACATTTTGCTGGACACGCACGGCGCCGCGCCGCATGCTAACATAGCCCATCATCAGTCTTTTGTTCCATGGCTTTTATTGTAGGGATGCCAAACGACGCTTCTTTGTGCACTGTCCAAGAAACTGGCCACTGAGTCTGGGAAGATGTATCGCTTTGGCAAAAAATGGGATAATGCTATCGAGGATTTGGACGATGAATTGGCTTCCCAACTTTGGACAAAAAGTGAACAGCTCGTGAGCTTAAATTCCAACTAGGCTATCAAAATATAACTGAATAAAACCAACTTTTGAGGGGTTATTATTATAAGTTTAATATGAGCATTTTTGTACATAGATATAAACTTTCTTTAACATGAGTCTGTGCTAAGAGCACATAAATTTATAAAGACAGAAATACTAAATAAAAATTTTGCTTTTTTGGAAATAATTGTGCACCCATATATTCCAATTATTAATAAACGGGTAGTAACTAAGTAGAAATGTACCTCGAGTTTCTTTTGATATTTTTACTGGGCATAAGCATCAATACTTAATTTGAAATACAAGCTGAGTCACGATTTACGACACGCTCGAAAAAGAAAGTTCAGAATGGGTCAATTGATTGGTGTAAAGTAAATACAGCTTCAGGAAATTACAGGAATTAGTAGCAAGGTTTGGTATATGGTATATATGAGTATGAGTATCAAGAAAACAGAAAACTTTGCCTTTAATTCCAGATCAACTGAGCACTGAACTGACAATCAACACGTTAAACATAAATAATGCAGAGGTTATGTAGTAGCAGTCGCGACTCGCGACAGGGTTGACCTAGCTATTTATCCACGTAGGAATAAAACGCATTGACGCCACGTCGAGTCGAAATTCGTTTTGTGGCTGTCAGTCACTGTATGTTGATTCTGTTCAATTGAACTGACAATGGTAATCGTTCTATTTTACGATTTAATTTCGTTCTTTACCTGCCTCATAATCAAAACTGAAAAATGGACTGATTTAGATAAACCAAATGCGAAAACCAGAAAAATGAGTCCTTTTTTCTAAGCCCGCTTAGTTTTTCCCTATATGATATTTCCGCGTTGCCCTCGCATAGCACTGTTCGTGTTCGAATCTTTTCATAATTTTCAGCTGCTACTGCTACACACGTTTTTATGGACTTTAAGTAATTGTTCTATAAATTCGTGTGAAATGGCTAGGTATTTAAAGCGGATTAAATTATCGTTTTTTTTTTGCTGTTACAATAACCCGTTACGGCCATATAGTAATACACGTAATTGAATTTGCATTCAATTGTCTGACCAACAGCTCATAATTCATACCACAGACGTGTCGTGTGTGTGCACCTTTATGCTGATCTTCCATAAGCAAAAAGCATTTAACCTACATATTCCATGGGCTACTGCTAGTGTATGTAAATTAATTATATAAAAATATAATTTTTGGGTTACATAAACATAAAGCGAACAAGTTTTTGCTTATTTGAGGTTCGACATCGATGCATGGGATTTCGCAATCCAGGAAATGGATGCTAAGCATCTTCAACTAACGTCTCTGCCACGAGTATCACATAACGTTATTGGCGTACGTAGAATTTAGTTGTTACTAAGTAATTGTAAAGTAAAATAGCATCTCTTATATACATATAGTTTTAGTGTTTTCTTGTTAACAAATACTCCTGACATTGAGTTTTTAATTTAAAAAATAATTAAAATTTTGCACTTTTTCCTTTCAGTCGAAACATTTCTAACCGCCATATAATAGCGAGTACTTCTTCGTTGAGTTTTAAACTTGAAACTTAAAAAAATGCTCAAAGCAATAAATGTATCCGCAGACTATCTGGTACACAGAATCAATTTAGTGAAACGAGATCAAACCGACGAAGAAGATGTTAAAGGAAAAATCGTTATTGTCACCGGTGCAAATTCAGGTACGATATATCATTTAAAATGTTTCCAAATTCCATGGATTGTTCGTCACAACTCACAACCACAACAGATTGAGAAATATTAAAATCTAGGAATTGGAAAATCAACGACGAAGGAGCTTGCGAAACGAGGAGCGACCGTAATAATGGCATGCCGCGACATTAGAAGAGCAGAGGCAGCACGAAGCGATATTCGATCGGAAACTGAATATGGAAAATTGGTACTTGGAATGCTACTTTCAAATTCTATAAAAAAAACAAGCTTCAAGCTATTTTCAAATTTTCTGTAATATTTTAGGTTATAATCCAACTTGACCTCGGAAATTTAGCGTCTGTTCGAAAATTTGCGGTTGAATTCAAGCAGAAATACGATCGGCTTGATATTCTAATCAATAATGCCGGTACAATTCGCCAAACATCAAGTTTTATACAATGATTTTCATAGAAAATATTCATGATAAAAAGCATGAAATTTAGGCGTCTCTGATCAGAATGGAGTCTTACTAAAAACAAAAGATGAATTTGAGCATCACTTCGGAACGAATCATTTGGG
>VNWX01000231.1:4197-26566 GCA_009869905.1 Ceratophysella communis
CCCCCCCCCCCCCCCCCCCCCCCCCGTCACAACGGGCGAAAAAGTATTTCCGGACGGGAAATAGAGAAATTCGAAAAATTGAAAACGACACCGAAAAGCCCCACACCCAAACCCAATACCCAACCCATCATGTTAGAAATTTGCGGCTTTCAACTTGCAGTGAAAAATGAAAATGGCATCTGTGTACGGTAATACTTCGAATTTTTAACTTTTAAAAGTGTCCCTGAAATATTCTAATCACAGCGGTGTCTTCAAAATGATTTGCACAAAGAAATATTGATTGAAGACTTGCAGAGTAGATACAAGTTCCTGTTAAAAATTATCTCTGAACTTTTTATATAAAATGACTTAAACTTAAGTATAAGATTTATTTCGTTTTTGAACAGATTCGAACGGTGAAGACGAGTCGAGGAGTTCTAGGAGAAGTGGATCTTCGGTTCCGCTGCCACTGCATGGAAATTTGATCGCTATTAAAACTGAGAAAGATATTGTGGTGGGACCATCGGAAGGATCAACTGAATTACTGCCCATACAAGCAGTCAATCACCCGCGAGGTACAACAAATTGCTCTTGTTTTAGGGGCTAACTTCAACCGGCCATTAAATCCAAACAAAAACATGATTTTAAATATTCGGATTTATTTGTAGCTTATTGGAAATCGAGGACAACGACGTCAGACTCGGTTCAGTTTGAGGATGTCACTGACAACAGCAGGTCATCACACTCAAGTGCAGCCGGAGCAAGAGTGGTCTCAGTTGCAGCTGGGTCGAGCAGTGGTGGAACGAATACAATGCAACTCCGAGCCTCCCCAATCAGTGGCACAACTATGCAGGGTGTAATTCACACAATACCCGCAAATCCCCAGCCGCATTCAAGCAGCTCATCTCAACAGGGAATCGTAGTCAAGAACCACGTTTGTGTTCATTGTAATAAAAAGTTTAAACGAGCTCAGGAGCTTACAGTCCATACCAGGATTCATACTGGAGAGGTAATGGAATTTTCGACAATGAGCATGCCAAAATATAACTACTTATTCTGGAAAATAGTGTGTCATAAATTTTTTGTTGACGGATGTAGAAACCATACTCGTGTCCAGTGTGTTTCAAGAAATTTTCTCAGAGCTCTTCTGTTACGCTTCATCTGCCAGTTCATACAGGTAGTCTTTGCAAATAATTTAAACGTTTTCTATATGTATTTATTATTACTTTTTCAGCTCAGTACATTTTGATTTAACGTGATTCGGATCCTGTGTATTGAACTTCGCAAATCAAACGCTTCGAAAAAAAAGTGATACTCGAGTCATTCGGTTCCTGAGTTAGGTTAGATCAAGCTCGAGTTGGGTTCTGTGTAGGCTTCGGATACTTGGTCTATAATGTTGGACAAACGTAAAATATGAATCTTAAGCAAAGCGTCCACAGTTGACCACCAAGATATAAGGACTGATAGAGAATTGATTCTTGGTTCCTCACATAATTGATGAAATTGAGGGCTTGAAATATGTTACAGGTTACAGTTTACAGTATTATTGGCATTGGCAATGGGAGCATGGGTATATGGAAATGTACTGCGCTGAGAATGGTTAAGCCTCCGCCCGATTCGATCCTGTTACTGTATAAACCCGACCGAATCCGACGTGTATTGTTTGGTAAATGGTAAGCAGTATACATTAACTGTACTTATTATTAAGCAGTTGGAGTCCTATGAAATCATTGCGTCGATATCATACGATTTGACTGACAGAGTGAGTACAGTAGATTTAACTGTTTCGTGCCGAGTAACCCAAAAATATCAAATAGAAAAAAAATCGAATATTGCCAAAAAAAACGTTGTGCAAAATTTATGCTTTCATACATCAGCGCAGTTTCATATTGAAAGAAATGGGGTAGAATAAATGATGCCCCTACACTACACAGGTGAATTATTTCAACACAAATCGTGAGTTGTCCAGCTATAAACTACCTGGCGAATGCATTCCATAACTGATATTCAGAAAAGTACGAGCATACCATAACTAAAAGGAGGATAAAAACTACAGCTTTCACAGTCTTCGCTTAGGTAAATTTTTGAATAATTCACCATTTTGTTCTCAACATCGTCGTTTATTCATAATGATAATGTGGCCTAGCATTTCTCTTGTGTTCGTTTTTCGTTTAGCTGGACAACTCCAATCTTCAAAGTAGGAAAACCACTCATTCTGATTTAATATTAAATATTAATCAATGTTATTCGGAAACTCTATCTCTAGGTTGGAAACCCTATAAATGTAATGTATGCTCAAAAGCCTTCGCCAGACTCTCACACATGAAAAAACATGTCAAGAATATTCATGGGAGTGGAACGGGGACGCATATGATTTAAACTCACAGCGACCACAACTGCGTTTCCAAAACTTCTGCTCTTGAGCGATGTGTCCAAGATGTCAAATTTCAAAGGTGTCCAATGTTTAATCCGTGTCAGTTACAATAACCTAAAACCACTCATGACTTCAAAGCGTCCATTCCAAGCTCATAAAGCTTTCCAGAAAAAAAAACTTAAATTCGTCCTAGTCCCCTAGTGTTTGTTCAAATTAGTAGTTCAATTGTTGGTGCAGCTCATATGACCTGGTCAAAATATATTCGTTCGGGTAAAACTAGTGTTAACTGTGGTTCATTTGCACATGGCGTTGGTTCATGTTAAGTATTTAATTCATCAAAATCAGTTAGCTGCATTGTCGTGTTCTGCCAAATTCTCCAATCCAAAGTGGCCAAATAACACATGAACCGGCAGCCCATGTGCACTTGAACCACAACCAAAATGTTGAACCTTAAATCTATACATATATATTCATCACTATAGGTATTTGTTATTCATCTCAATTTAAAAAATATTATTCTACTTATTTATTTTCATATAATTCTTGAAAATTAAATATTTTGTTGTATAACTACGAATTTATATTTTTTAAACGAATTTGAAACTACGAATTGGGAAATCAAGTTTTAATGATTGATACTCATATTTAAAAGCATTTATAGATGTACTAGGTAGTTGTCCAAAGATGGTAATGGGTGTATTAGTTATTTAGAACTTAGAAGTAGTCGTGAAGTAGCAATTTCAATTATATAGATGTTACAATACAATTGGTGGGAAACAAATTCTGTAGAAGTAGAGAATTATGTGTACAAATCTAAAACAAAAATATCATTCAAAACACAAAGAGCTTGTATGTGTGATATGAAACGTCTAAATAAAATTGTCTACAAAAATGCCATTGGAAGCCTTCCGCTCCTATGCTCGTCGTGCATTTTGCTATGACTTTCAATTAAATTATTTGATAAAAATACAGTAGTTTGGAAATATTACTGTTAACTATTAAAATGATTTTATTTCCATATAATTCCTGTCAAACTGAGCTGTTCACAAGAGATTCCTTTTCAGTTCAATTAGTTAATGAAATACGAATGCATAAGCATCAAGGTCTCACCACCGCTACGGTCAGTAATAATTTACTGAACAGTTGCCAAGTATGGAATAATATCATTTGGTTCCGTAAGAACAACCAGTTTTTGATGTAGCCGTCCCATATCGTGAAGAAAACCATTGGATTCCATATGCTTCAAATGCTGAATAATATGGGTATAGAAGTTATTTGAATTTAAAATGAATATGAGCTTGTCGTGGACTCTGATCAGCACCAAACTCAGAATTTCAAAGAACTCATCCAGCGTTCCAATACCACCGGGTAAGATGATCACAGAGTCAGATCTGTTGGAAGCGATCAGTTATTCCAATTAAGAATTTCAAATGCATGTTCAGAATTTTTGTAAAATTGTGAGAATGCTTGTAACATACTTGGTATACATAATGTCCTTCCGTGTACTCATATCCGGAGTGTAAATGAGTTCACTAAGGCCTTCATGCACGACTTCACCGAAAAGAGACTGTGGCATCACTCCAATTGCCTTGCCACCGGCGGCCATGACAGAATCCGCTACTGTTCCCATGATCCCGCAGGATGCCCCGCCGTACACAATTGTCAGTCCTTTTTCTCCCAGCAGTTTACCTAGCTCATCTGCATGTTGCACAAATAATGGATCAGCTCCAGCATTCGCTCCGCAAAATATTGCAGGAGTCTTAATTAGCTTATGGCTGTCAAGGATAGAATCTACACCATTTTCTGCGACTTCGTTAGGTCCCATCTTCCTGAAAAAAATACGAATAAATTTATCTAAAGGATAGTGCGTGTGTTCTAACACGTTCTAACACGGTAGTATTTCAAATGAAAATCTCTTAAAGCAAAGGCATGATGTTTTAAAGCTTCACAGCTTCACGGCTTTAAAACATAAATTTCGGACGACAGTAGTTCTCCCAAGAGAAGGTGGTCAGAATGCCGAAAGTCGTAAAAATTCAAGGCCTTGTTTTCTAACCCGTTTGCCAAATCAAAAATGCATTTTTTCGGCAAATTGCTTAGTGTTTTCTATTGGTTCCTGATTTTAATTGATTTTTGCGTTTTTTGACCAACTTTTGAAATCAAAAATTTTCGGCATTTTGTCTGCCTTGTTTCGGCAATAATGAGTCCTGCTTTTTTTTTTACCTCGGGCGGGACTTCGTCGTTTTTTTTTTTAAACTTTCGGCAAACAGGTTTTCGGCAATCTGACACGGAATCCTCCCAAGGGGCTTACAATTTAGGGCCTATCCAGTCAAATATTTTAAATTATTAGTGCAAAAATATGTTTAACGGATCTGTATGAAAAGAAATCATAGATCAGCATAGCTTAGTTAAGATTTCAAAATGCTTGCATTGGTTAAAGTGGCCCACATAGGAATTTTTGTCTTTTACAAGCAAATCTTCATAAAATTTCTTAACTACTCAAGTTCGATAAGTTATAGTGCGTGATGTTTGAAGGAACTTCAAATTGCAGCCTTTGAAAAACATAATCAAGCTTTATATTGTTATATGAATGAGTAGGTAACGCTCGGAAATATTTGAAATTATTGAATTTACTTGATTTTTAGCTAGTACCTTGCGAGACGCCGAACTGAAACAAAAACAATACTAATGATTTCGTTCGAAACAATAATGTTCTAGCCACTTGAAAAATCAGCCACTTACCACCGAGTGATGTGATAATAGCGTAAGGTAATAAACCGATTTTACTTTCAGCAAACGTGTAAATGTGACTATATCGGTGCTTTCGGGACTTCGGGATCCAAATTGACAATGCAGAGCTGCGCGAATCCTAGTGCGGATAATATGGGGGGACAGGCATAGTTTAGCGTGTTTGCTATTTACTAATATGTAAGAAACATTACACCAAACCAAAGTCGAATGCGATTTAAGATTTTATTACCTAATAAATATGACAATTTTACTATATACTAATTATCTAGTATAATTCCATATACTGCATTTGATTCACAAGTGTGAGTTGAGCAGACAGATGTGTGATGGTACAAAATTTTATTTTTTAATTCTAGATTACGAGCGTCCATAAATAATACGAAAAGGTTCAATTAAATTTCACTTTTTATTTGTTGCATTCCATCCAACCTCACAAAGAAAAACCTTCTAAATACGAAATCACGGCCATCATACCCTTGAATAAATACCAACAGCGGAAAATTAAATTGATAAAAGTATACATCATAACCGCTGACCTTGTTCCAGCATAGTGCAATGGCTTGACTAAACGAAATAGCTTTAAAAACACGACTGGCCAAGGACCCTTTGACCCAAAGACTCACACATTTTGGTATTGATTGTTTGGCTCCAACACCACTAACCACCAGTATTTTGTTTACTTTCACAGATGCATATTTTTTCCATTTTACCTCAAAAGTATCATTAAATATATGCCTTCCGAAGCTTTAAATTAAACATATTTTTGAGAATTTAAAATTCAACCTTCCCGAATTATATCGTTTTTTAAAGCCACATTTTCTATTAATTCCGTAACACGAGCCCTGTTGTTAGAATTTTGAATTCGTTCAGAAATTTTCGACAGTCGTTGACTCAAAGCCTCATCCTTCAATAGTTTCTCAATAGCTTCCAATATTTCCGTTTCTGATGAGTGATAGGGATGAAGACGAAGTCCGAATCCAGTTTCCGCCACTCGCTGAGCAATATCCAATTGATCTCCAAACAACGGGAACAAAAGCACAGGCTTACCGAAGTAAAAGGTATCTGTTATCGTATTGTTTCCGCCATGTGTAATGACCAAATCAACCAGGGGAATAACCGCCAGTTGCGGTACAAAATCGGCACCCCACATATTATCCGGTAGTTGCAACTGCTCTCCCAGCGGTCCTGTAAATAAATTGAAAATTTAGTTCCACGAGTGACCGTTTCGAACCATGATCAGTGGTTGGGTTACCTTTTGAAACAATAAATCGATGCGGAGATTTCCCCAAAACCTTGATTAATCTCCTCATCATTCCCAGCTCAGCAGAAGCAATGGTTCCCATTGAAAAGTACACTAACTTTCCAGATTTGTTTACTATCGATTCTGGAATTTCAAAGCGCTCCGTTGAATTCCGCATGAACGTATCAAAGCGATAGAAGTTGGGTGGATTCGGACGGAACTCTGTGTAATCCAATTCCTCGGGAGACATGTAGATGTTGGCGTATGGGGAAAAATTCAGTGTGAAAACTGAGAAATGGTTTAGCTCAGGGCCCCCATTTCTGATCAACCAACGCTGGAGATCTTCAAGAGTTGGGCCGAAGAATTTCGCACAAGTCTGCTTCACTTTTTCCCATTCAATTTTGTCCTGTTCGGTTGGAACAGTGGCAAAGCCAAAGGATGGCGGTGGAACATTCTTAGTGGAAATTGGAAGCGGGCCGAAAGAGATTGACAGTATCCATGGAATACCTGGGGTCACAAATTTAATCATAAATTGGTAAAAGTAACGGTCAAAACATAGATATAGGGGCATATGGGTACCTGAGTTCATGATTGCTGGCTGTTGAACCATAAGATCAGCAATAATAATATCGGGTTTAATTTTGGCAATAATTTCTTTCAATCTGGGTTCTCTGTTCATTGACCCCTGCACCGTTTTCTTGAAAATAGTAGCTTGAGAAAATTCTATCTGTTCTTCCGGCGGTAGCTGAAAAGTTTTACCCATTTGGGCTGCAAGATCGGCGTAGCTTTTCAACTTCTTGCTGGGGTCTTCATCCATTTCTGTACTAGTCGGCTCGTACCATTCTTCAACGAATCCCATTGGCGCAAGTTTGTTTTTCCAACTTTGGGGAACAGCGAATACAACAGTATGACCGCGGTCTCGCAAACCTTCGGCAATTCCTATACAGGCGTTGAAATGACCCAAGGCGTCGATTGATACTACGAGTATAGTTAGATTTTTGTCCGCCATAATTTTTGGGCAAACTATTCAATTACGATATTAATGATACGAAAAGTATACTACGAACAAACCGGCTCAGCAATTAATTTACTAAACTAATGAACTTAAATCTGAGTGATGCGTCGGATTTCAGTGACAGAAATGAAATCGAAGGGATGAGCAGAAATTCGTCTTTAGATATAGCCGGAATATAAATCAACGCGACACAGCAAGATTTCAGAATTCAGCTACACGGATACAGAGCTTGTAACAAGTTGTTGCCACAGAAAGAAAGCCATTTAAAACCTGTTAAATATTCATTACCTACTGATAATTATATTCCGTTTAGACACATTAAAGCTAGATTACGTTCCTAATTCTAAATGTCTTTCAGTCATTGTCATTACTCATTGTCATTATGATTAAACATAATATTTCTTGCACAACAGAGGCAGTCCGTAAAGACTAAAACTGAAATAACACGTACGGAAGATTTTGGATTGTAATGTCACGGGGTAGCAAAGTAAAATTTTTTCAATATTTAATACACTTTCCCAATCATTTATCGTACCGCAGCGCAATATGCTTACCAGTAAGAAGTATACGCTGGTATGATAATGGAAATCGAGATAATGAAAGTCAGAACGTGTACCAAGTCTTATTTTTTAACTCTGGTATTTTTAAATTTTAAAAAGTTAATGTTATAAAGTTAAAATTAGTAAAAAATTAAGATTTATTTTAATCAAAATGTAGCTTCTTCTGACGTTCCTCATGAGCCTATGGGAAATAAAATATAAACGTACATTCGATTAACTCCAACGACTTGCTTCGTATAGCTAAATTAATTCATGGTAATAGTCTATTGGTTTAGAAGCATATAAAAAAGTACATTTGAAACGCTACCTGAAGTGCCATTTGAGCTAACTGACTCTGACCGTGTTTACCGGTCTGCTGGACCAATTGTGACAAGCCTCCGACTGGATTGTTCAGCAAAATATGTGGCTCATCGAATTCCTAGAATTCGTAAACATTTAGGGGCTAGACATTTCTCTACGAGTAATCATAACTCAAGTCTATCAGTAAATTTAATTAACTCACCACTACACGCCCAGCTTCGAGTACGCAGATTCGATGACTTTTCATCACTGTATCAAGTCGGTGAGCGACTGTCAGAATTGTGCAGTCTTTAAATTTGTCCGTAATTGTTTTCTGAATTAGTGCATCAGTCCTGCAAAGCACAGTCGATAGTGTTGATCGATGCCCGTATTTAATAATTGTAGTTAGTTACCAACTAGTGCAGCTGTAGCTTTAAGATGAAATAATTCCCTTACTTTGCATCAACATTGGCTGTGGCCTCGTCCAAAACTAAAATTTTACTTTGGCTTAAAATGGCTCGAGCGAGACACAGGAGCTGGCGTTCACCCGAACTAAAATTTGATCCGCCTTGAACAACCTTTGTAAAATATCGCATTCGTATTTTCATGATTTAATTAATACAAGTATGTTCAATAGACAATTTATCACCTCTGAATCTAATCCAGCTGCTGAAATTTGTTTGACCCGATCCACAAGATTCACTTCTTCCAATACCCGCCAAAGCTCCGCGTCGTCGTGCTTATCGAACGCATCTAAATTTTTCCGTATTGTTCCAACAAAAAGAATAGGATTCTGTGGGATAATCGTGATCTTTGATCGGACGTCATGAAGACCCAACGTAGAAATATCCAAGTCATCAATGTGAACAGAACCAGAACTGGGTTGAACGAGACGAAATATTGTTGAGATTATTGTACTCTTTCCAGCTCCGGTTCGACCGACGATTCCGATCTAGGAATTATGATTTAATCCGTAATTGCTGCTGGCAAGCATCGAACTAATTTGACTTTCAAGTGAATTTTTACCTTTTCCTTTGGATTTATCACAAACGACACTCCATGCAGAACTGGAGGGTCAGAACCGTACTGAACAACGACATTTTTAAACTCCAGTTTTCCAAATGTCGCCCATGATTCGTCGGGTTTATTGTCTAAAGAAATAATAGTTTCGTTGGGGGATCGATTAAGTGAGATAGAATAGGATTGATTCAAAGAAAAATATATATATTTTCGTCCCTACCTTTTGATTCAAATTCTCCTTCTGGCTTAATTTTGGAATACTCTCGAACTCTTTCTACCGAAATGAGTTGATTATCAACTTCCGCCGATTGACTAATTCCGTAAGAACAAATTAAAGGCAGGTTGAGGGCGGAAGATATTGCAAGTCCCACAGTAGAGCTCCCTATGTTTTTCGAATTTAAAAATAAAGAAAGGTTATGCTGGTACGTTGCAATTACATTTACGCATGAAGTCAGTGGCATACCTGCCGCTGAAAACAAGTAGCTCAACACGACTCCAGCAACGTAAACATTTGCAATGTGATCCAAAACGACAGCTAACCAGCGCATCGCGGCATAATGAAAATAGAGTGAAGCTGTATGCGTGTCTTGAAAGGCTACAAACTGAGCTTCCAGAGTTCGTTCAGCTTTAAACGCACGAATTGTGGTCAATCCGTGCAAGGATGTACTGAGATGCGAGAATACAGGGCTTCTTGCTAAACGAATACATAATATGTGACGAACATTCAACAAATTTACTTGTCTAACAGCTAACGGCGCTTACCGAGGGATTCGAGGCGTTTCAAAGTACTTGAAGTTCGCATAGAAAAATTTCGTATGTAAATGAAGAGCAGGAATTGAAGCACAGACGGCAAAATCATCATTGGTTGAATGATACTGACGATGGTAACGGCTCCGATTGCTTGAAATAAATGCTGTGGTGTAAATATTAGGGTTTAGTAAGGACAAGGCAACATTCACAAATTAATTGAATATTCTTACATTGAGCGTAGCATTGTACAGGCGCGGCAGAACATCGTCAATATTTCCCACGTCGTTGACCAGCCGATTGTTTACACGACCTGCTCAAAAAAGCTGGGTTAATCCTTAAAACTTCCTCACTTTAGTTTGGGTTGTCATAATTAAAGAATGACCTGCCGAATTCACTTCAAAGAACCGCATCGGAGCACGAAGCACTGCACTGAAAAGGGAGTCATGCAGTGCTGCTGATGCTGACATGCAAACTTTAATCAGAAATTGGTTCCTAGCCAGTGCAAATAGGAACAGCGTTAGAACTAAAAGTCCATAAACTCCCACATCAAAAAACCTGTCGGAGTCACTTCTACCGGCATCAAGATTAGAAATAACCGAAGAATTTTGAATAAGGTATACGGGCTCTTTGAAAATTTCAGTAGAATTATGAATAAATCTGGCTTCATCTTGTGTCCTAAACAAGAAGAGATTCATTGTTAAAATATGGTAATATTATGACTTATGACTGTGGGTTTTATGGATGTAAAACATACCATATTTTGAGCCAATAATCTGAGCCGGTAAGAAGTACTTGCGCAAATATATTCAGAAACACAAAAAGTATTAGTGAGAAGTATCCATTCCCAGATCGAAAATAAATCCAGTGCAAGGCATATCGAATTGTACCGGCTGCTTGGGATTCTTTTTCTTCTTTTCGATTTTCAGAACTTTTAGAAGCATTGTCGATGCTTCTGGAAATCAATCGAAAATAAATTGTTTTAATTCCCAATTAGGTATAACTTGAAGTGTCAGATTTTGAAAATAAAATTACTTTTTATTAAGCGCCCCTTCAGTTATATCTGGTCCCTCAATTTGGTCCATATCAAAATTTGTATCTTCATGTGTTTCCAATCCCCAATCACCGGCTTTCAAATCTTCGTAAATTCCTCTGGCTTCAATTTCTCCTTTTTTCAAGATTATCACTTCATCAGCCTTGTCACAAAATTGGAGTTGATGGGTGACCAGAATCACAACCTTGGAGCTCAGCGTTCCCCGAATACAGTTCTCAAAAAGATGGCGCCCTACTTTGGCGTCCACTGCACTCAGTGGGTCATCCAGTAAGTACACGTCAGCATTAGCGTAGATAGCTCTGTTGCCAAGTTCAAAAATTACTTTTATTTTAGTGGAAAATGTTAAGCACTAAATTATGGGTATTTTGTTTTAATACCTGGCGAGATTTATCCGTGCTTTCTGGCCACCGCTCAGGACCATGCCCTTGTCTCCGACTAGTGTTTGATCCCCATGTGGTAACAGCGTCAGATCTCTGCTCAGAGCACATGTTTCGATAACTTCATTATACCATTTCGCGTCGTAGTCCAGTCCGAAAAGAATATTCTGCTTCACTGTTCCCGAGAATAGCCATGGGTCTTGGGAGGCATATGCTAGACTCCCAGTAACGCTAACCTTCCCGGAAAGTGGTGGAAGTTCACCCAAAATTGCTTGTAATAAGGAACTCTGGTGAAAACAATGAAGATTTGTATGACTGAACAGAGTTCAAAGTATGGAATCAAGAATCAAGGGTCAAATTTGTGGCAACTAACCTTGCCAGACCCGACTGGGCCGATCACTGCGATAAGTTTACCCGGCTCAACATCAATATTTAGTTTATTCAGGCATAATTCGTTAGTCTTTGGGTTCCAGGTCGAAGAAAAATTGTACACGGAGATTCCAGGGGTCAATTTTGGATCGTTTGAATTTCCCAATAAATCTTTTCCAGGGTTGACACTTTGAGGGCGTTCATCGAGCATCAGAAAATTCTAAAACCATTTTTAGCATTAGAAATCTGACAAAAAATTAAGAAAATCCCGTGTAATCGAAATACCTGAATTCGTTGTACCGAAACCCGTAATTCATAGTAAGCTGTGATAGCAGTAGGTAAGAACGTAGTGATCGTTAAACGAAGATAATTAGAGAGCGTCAGTGTGACGAAGACATTTACAGCAGTTATCTGATTTCCAACAAGAATATATGTCAGCAGTGTGATCACGATAATAATTTTTGAAGCAACATCAAAGAGTGCTTGGTTAAGGGCATCTAATCGCCATCTTTGTCGGATGTACTTCAACTCGGCCCTGGAAGTAAGGAAACGAGTATAACTAATCTTGTCATACGTCATATACTTCCAAAGTATAAAATGCACATAAATGGTGCTTGCTATTGATATTTTTAACGCTTACTTTCTTGCAACTGAAACTAAAGCTGCATACGGCTTTTCCCAAGTAGACATCTTGATTAGCTGAATACCGTTGACCACTTCGTTGATCAACCGAACGCGTTTGTCTGTTTCAATCGCTGATTTTAGTCTATATTTTCCAAATATTTTCCCGACGAAACCTAAAAATATCAAAGCGATTTCCAAAACAATTAATTTTAAGAGCATGTTTTAGGCTGAATTCAAATGAACCTTGTACAGGTGCAAGAAAGATGAGGGACAGAGTCAACGCCAAGCAAGAAGGACCCAAGTACAACCAAAGAACAGCCGTGATCACAATGGCTTGAATTGGAGCAACAATCAAATACGGAAGAAAGGCTGAACTTCTGTCGAATCGATTGACATCATTGGACATTAAATTGGTCATCTGGCCTATGCTTGACATTCCCACCGAGTATTGGCTCAATCGCAGGGCCTGGGAAAATAAGCAATAAAATTACATAACATTTAAAAAGATGGGTCAATCGCCTTACAAATTTCTCACCTTTTGGTACACCAGAACTGTGGTAGCGATGCGGGGTCTCATTCCCAATTCAATCATTTTAAAACTGGATTGATGGTGGATTATAGTGTAGACGAATGAACACACAATAAGGCACACTCCTGCAGCATAACCATATTCCTTGCTAACAGATCCTACAAAATATGCCAGAAGATACCCCAGGGCAGGTCCTTGAACGACCCTGTATACCAATATCTACATTATTATGGAACCGAGAATTTACCGATGTGCTGTTTCAATATTAGGTAAACGTTCTGAAGCATTTGTAAGCTGTACCAATGCTGATACGTAGCATCGTTACCTAAAAATGCAATCTTTCACAAGAAGAATGACCAAAGTTGACATGAAAGAGCTTCGAAAGATAGAAATAAGGGCTCGGTTAAGGCTTGGTTTTCCATCAGAGCGCTTCAACTCTTGCGACCATCGAAGCGTTAGCTTATCACTAAGGGTTTTAGCCGCATTATCCGGAGTGATTGCACTGACATCCTCTGCTTGTAATTCCTTCCGGCTTCCGTACCATAACAGCGGAAACACCCAGCTAAGAACAAATATTTAATTATAATGCATATTAGTATGGATTAATTAATTATTAATTATGCATATTAATGCAAGGTTTATGTATGAGTTCAATAAGCGTTTACGCTCGGGCTGGTTAATTTGATTTACCAATAAAACCATCGAGACCATAATCCCGCCGTGATGTACGGATGTTCTGCTGGAGTTGCGCCTGGAGTTTTATCTGATTTTTGGTCATTCGGATCTGGCATTCCTATCTCTGAATCTGATTCCTGTACAAAAAAAGGCAACGGTAATTTGTGATTAAAGATTAAGTAACTGCGCGTGAATTGAAATTTCTTGATCCCGAACCAAGTTCATTCTATTCTTACAATGTGTAATGTGTATGACACGGGTTCAGGAATCGACGCTTCTCGAATGGTGGATACAACAAAGCTTAATTATTGGTCTATTTTTATTCTATGTATGTGCTTGTCAGCGAGTAATTAGCTTATGGTATTAGCGAAGAAGCTTGAGTAACAAACAATTCAAGAAAATATACTTGTTTACTTATTGTTGGCTCAAAGAACAAACAGAATAAGATCTTCTGCTCAAGTTTCCTTCCCGGCTGTTAAATATTTTGAAATATGTAAGTAAGTAGTACAGTTCGGTTTACACAAAAGGCTATGCGGTGTCCAAGAGCCCCTGTCTAACCCTTATTTTCTTTTCGACCGTGCCTATACAATTACGCAACAAATATAAACATACATACTTTAACACGGAATTATATGTGTACTCCTTGCTCCCGTTTCCTTACTTTTTGCCTTAAAGTGAAAAAGGCTTAAGGCATGATTACAGATTACAGAAACAGAATTTCGGCGAGAAGGCTTAGATGCCAAGTTGCGTTCCTTTTTTACCGAAATTTGACGGCATTGCGATTAAAAGTAAAAAACACGAAAGAAAATAACAATGCAGACCACTGTGAAATTAAATTTCCAGAGCTTACTCTCGTTTTATTTTTGACCAAGTTCGTAAAAATTCACAAAATTCGCAACACAGAACTTAAAGTAAGCCTTAAAACTCGAGTGAATCCTAGTTTTTTTAAAGAGGTGTATTAGTAATGCAAGGTTAAGAGATTCGAGATCGGAATCCCAAATCCCAACCAATGCTGTCTACAAAAGTTTCAATTTTAAAGACGAGGAATAATCTGCTAAAGGTTGTAACCTAACATTTCTTATCTTGAATTAAGAAAACGATGCTATGCTTTTTTACTATACATTTACTTTAAGTACTAGAATTGTCAATCCTGTTCTCTCAGAAATGTCACAGATATCTAGACGGGCTGTTACGACAGGAGGAGATTAGGATTTACAGCACATTTACACGCCGTGTATTATCGTTATGTTGACAATTATCGTTTCAATCTACTCTACAGGTTTGTTCGTGTAATAATGTCAACGCTATTAGTAGGCTGCTGTGAAAATATTATGATAGTATAATATGTATTTGTGATGTGATAACGAGCACTCTATCTTCAGTTAATAAAAGCGGCTTCGTGTTGATCTTTGATCTGGGATAGTCCCAGCCCAGGTTGGTGTAACTTTTGGTACTATTTACTTCAGAATAAAATTTAACTTACCATAATATATCGACTTTTCTTTATTGAGCTTCCTACAAGAAACGCACACGCGGAATGCTTGCTGTACGTGAAGGACCATCGGCTAGGTTCAAATGGCTACTAAGCGTGCTACATAACATTAGTTAAATGTAGGAGCAGAGGATGAATAAACTCAATTAGTAACATGAGTCCATTCATGTTTTGAGCGGATAACTTCCAGAAATTGTTAATGAGCTGGACAATGGTCATTTAGTCTTAAGTGTTGCACAGCGTATAAGAAATCGGTAAAATGGGTACACGAAGCATTATGAACAGAATACAGAACACGTGTTTACACCACTCCTGATCTTATCATAATACATTCAAATGTTCTAAAACTTAACTACCTGGAATACATTAACATCAAGGTTTGAGTCGAACTTGTGTGATTGGTACTAACTTGTAATATGGTAGGTTAGCGTGCAGAATTATGGCTTGTAATTCCCATTTTATTACTAAGGAGCCGAGTAATATTGGTCTAGAACATAAATCATCATATTCTACGAAACGTTTAGCATAGATTATTTTACAATTTTGAATTTATCTGAATAGGAAAAATTGACCTAATGGCTAGAATCTGTAGCTAAATGGAAATTATTGATAACAAAAACCCCGTGCAAATAACAATTACTAGCTAATATAACAAACTAATTAATGGAAGTAACGCAATGTTTTAGTGTTGGCGCCACCGCCACCACTACCACCTTTGCCTTTCTTGTTATCCTTAGGCTGTGGCTTGCCTTTGCCCCCCATTTTTTTCTTCTTCGCCATTTGTTTCTGATGGGCCCTAGGCGGATAATTCTGGACAGGTTTCTTGACCGAAAATGAGTCACCAACAAGCTGCTTCGCAATGCGAGCCTTCTTCTGTTCATCCTTGTTCACCTTATGAGAATTTCTCTGTAAAAAGTAGTCAATCTCATTTAGTAATTCGATAGCAATACACGAAATTGAAATTATTGATCAACGACAAGTACCTTTAGCTTGCCAATTTCAGACAATTGATCTCCTGAATAGGCTTCACGTTTCTTTTCAAAATGATTCGTCTTGAACTTGGGCCTTGGTGGTCTTCTATAATCTTCATGGCTACGCTCGTGCCCATTCTCAGAAAAATTTGGATTTGGTTTACCTCCGCGCTGTCGCTCACCTTGGCTTTTTTTCTGACCATTCGCTTTTAACTTAGGCTTTCTCACGGCTTTCGATATTCGAAGGTCTCGACCACGAAGCAGTTTACCATTCAGTTTTAATGCCAGTTGAACAGAATCTTCGGTCTGAAAACGAGAGAAGCAAATTGGACTATTCAAATCAAAATTCGTCGATATCGCAATGGATTCCGCTTTTACTAACAAAGTCTGTTCGGGATTCTTTACCTCAAAGTTGATGTATCCAAATCCCTTTCCAAGCCCAGTAGCCCCGTCCCTAACGACTCGAACGTTTCTAATATATCCACACTCCTTGAAGAAATTCCAGAGCTCGTCATCTTCAGTCTCTGATAAAGTGAATGCGAAATATGATTAAAAACAAAAATCGCTTTAATGCATGTAGAAACACAAAAGACTGCAAGCAATAATGTGTATATGTATCATAGCCACAACGCAAGTAATCAAACTTACTCATATGCAGATTCCCAAGAAAAACCGCCAGCTTATTATTCTTCTTAGCATTACTGTTATCTGCCAAATCCACGTTCAAATGATGCTCATCAATTTCTTTTCCACTCATACCCCGTGCTGCTTCTTCAGCTTCTGCGCGAGTTTTGAATCGAACAAAGGCAGTGATGCTCGACCGGTCGGGATGAAGCTCGTTCCTAGAATTTAGAAACAATAACAAGTCGTGGAATTCAGCGTTTTACTTTAATAGAAATATTTCAAGGTTAGCAATAGCAATTTCCCTGTTTGTAAAACTGTGAAGAATAAAGAATATCGTACAAAATGGCTGAAACACAATTCACAATTTCCATTCAATCTTACTTTCTCAAAGCAACCTTCTTGAGCTGAGTAGGTTTAGCTGGTGTAGCTCCTCTGAATCGAATAGTTTCAATTTCTCCGAAAGGCTTGAACAATCGTCTAATTGCCTTTTTGGTGGTATCCTTTGGTACATTTCCTACGAACACGGTTCGACTCTCGAGCTCAGCGTTCTTTTCTTTAGGAGCATTCAATTCTGCCAGAGTTTTGGGCTTTGCTTCCTCCTCTTCTTCTGGATTGACTTCCTGTTTGACTTTTAATTTCTTCACTTTTTGCTTACTGTCTGAATCATATTTATCTTCTTCACTTAGATCTTCTGCATTTTCATTCTTCAAATTAGCTTCTTCTTCGTCACTCGAATCGGCAGGCTTCTGAACAATTTTCTTTTTCTTCTTTTTAAGTTTTTTAGCTGGAATCACGTCTTCTTCTTCCGCTGAACTCTCGTCATCTGATTTCTCTCGTTTGAATTTTCTCTGTGGAAACAAAATACTGAAGCTAATACGCAGTGGCAGTGACATCGTTGTAATAACACGATGAGTACGAAGCTAGTACCTTGATTGCAGGCAAATGAACTTCGGGCCCATCAGCTGAATTCACATGACGGTATTTGGCTTTAGCTTGAACCCGGATAGCTGCTGCATCACTGTGTGACAGGACCTCGCCATCCTAAGCAATAAGTAATAAACTATAAAGTTAACTATTTAATGATCATTATCATGATCATTAATAGTTAGTCATTAATGATCATTATTAATGATCTTTATTATAATACGTATTAGTCAGAATATTTAAAAGATAACGAGGTTTTAATTAAGCTAAACTTTTTTCAAATAAATTATAACTTGTGAATTGACCTCACCTTGACTTTATTTCTCCTACCATCAGTTCGTTGAACACTAGCTTCAGCCTTGGGTATGGCCATTGCAAAGGCCGGGGTAGCCTGCTTCACGGGCACTTTCCGCCATGTTGTCTGCTTCTGTTCTTTTCCAGCACCTCCAAAAATGCTTGCTAATTTAGGGTCCAATTCCAATTTGGCCGACTTGGATCCAGCGCTCTTGGCAATTATGTCAGATATACTTCCGGCTCGATACTCCGTCACCATTCTAACCGCTCTCAGTCTCTGTAGTGTGACTTTTAAATTAAATCCAAGGGGGGGGGGAGTAATTTTCGGTGGCCGAACGAACACTGTTAAAAATTAGACGATGATGACTGATGACTGCAATTGATTTGCACGTGGACAGTTGAATTCCTGGAACTTGAGCGGCTTTATGAAGTCAAATTGGTAGTTTCGCTGGAATTAGACGCCAAGCCTTTGCCTTTTCCCAAGCCTGCACGACGCGACGCGTAAATAGCTCAAGTGTGTCTTGTGTACAGTAAAACTATGTAAAGTCTTCTCGTATTTCGCCAACGGCCATACCACGTTGAAAGCACCCGTTCTCGTCCGATCACTGAAGATAAGCAACGTTGGGCCCGGTTAGTACTTGGATGGGTGACCGCCTGGGAACCCCGGGTGTCGTTGGCGTCCTTTTGCAAAATTTTGAAACCTTATTATCATCTGCTCTGGTATTATTATTTACATTAAATTTTTTTTTCAACTCTACGTCGGCAAATGCACTGCAGGTACCTTACCTACATTTCGTGTTCAATTCCATTTAATCCTACAGCCACGCTATAATACCAAATACGGGAAGGTTTTACATTTTACATTACCCGGAAATAATTACAAGCCGCATCTTCGATTCATTTCTCGGCCTTTGGGTTTGGGTTTTCGAGTTTCACAAATTGAGAGGTTTAATTAAAAAGCGTTGCAGTTTTTTTATATAAAATTTCTAATTAGTAAATTTATTTGATCAAATGTTTTTGACTAATGAAAAAAAAAGATTGAAATTGCCATTCGATCAAAGACTTTGAAGGGACAATGCGCGTGGAAAAGACGATTCACGCCAGGTCTAATTGCCAATCAGCTTACGTTTACGTCTTACTTGGTATAGATAAGCTTTGCAAGTAAGTGGATTGTACAGATTCGCCTTGCCTTACTAAGCACTGTTTCATTACGCCACTGCTGATTTGATTTAAACCCGATGAATTGTAAATAACATTTAATCTTGCTGGCATGAATCTCTTTCTACACCTCGTCTCAATTTATTTACATCCCTGATCCATATTTCAAATTAATAACATTTACGCTGAAACCATTAATTAAAATTAAACATACTAGTAAGCCAATATTTACCACCAGCTGACCAGCAGCCCCATCCCCGTCCCCTGGTACACATCGAAGCTTATCTTCAGAAGGTTCCGTTTCAGCCGGACACTCGCAAATTCCGTCCGGATATTTCGTTGCGATGCATTCCGCTCCAGTAAGGCATATTCGCTCTCGCCTCGATTCGTCGGAAGATGCATCGCAGTCACCGCCAATTTTTACACGGCAGCCCTTCTCGGATTCCCAATGTGTATTTTCGTTACAGGCACACAGTTTGCTATCTAGAGCACATTTCAGCTGGTCATCTTGGTTACACTGATCGGGTTTGACTGCTGGGTCGCATGTGATATTAAATCGTAATTTGCAGTGATAGTCATTTGTTTCGCTGTAATCCTTGGTACACGCACATTCGTCGAAATCGGTACAATATGCTCCCGTTAAACATTGATCATCGTTGGTACAGAACCTTCCGACCAAAGCACTGCATCTTCCATGTTCAGTTGACCAGCCGTAGCCCGATGAGCACTGGCAAGTCGAAGTGTCTTCATCACAATGTAGCCACAGATTATTTGAGCACACCGAAGCATTTATGCTGGGACTTTCACCGCAAAGCGTTCCGTAACTACCCAGACAGAATCTGAATTCCGGTACAAATCCAGCAAAGCAATTACAAGTTTTGGATCCTTCGCGACCACCGCATTCAGAAAACTGGACGCAATTCGGGTTATTTTCACATGACTTTTCTGCATAAACCAAGCATCCGTAGTCCGGATTGAAATAGGATTCAAGACTTGATTCACCAATGCATTTGCAAGTTCGTTTGTTGTTTCCATCCGCTTCCGGACATTCCAGAAATTTTGAAGCGTCACACTCAATGTCGTCGCTACATGCTTCTCCGTGTCCAACTTCGGTGACGACTTCTAAGGCATTTGAATTTGAAGCCAATGCCAATGTTGAAACAACTATGAAGCCGATCAAATCGTAGTAAAATTGAAACGACTTGTTCTGGGAAGATAAACGCATTTTCGTATTGGATAATAGGAATACCAAATACCAATGTCTGTACGGTTCCGTTCCGCGTAGGAACTACAGAGTACTACGTACAACCACAACACTACCTACCTCTGTTAAAACCAATGACCTTAAAATATTTCAATTTTTTTTTAGAAGATGGTATAATGACTACGTTCGGTTGACCTTCATTAATGTTCATAGTAAAATGCTGAAATAAATAAAATAACAACGAGGGTCTCATCAGGATGATAGCAAATTGTGTAGCATTAACAAGATAAGTGATTTAATATATTTCCTTATCAGCTCAGCACCTGTACCCCTATCAGTAAAATAAAGCATTATCGCAATCAGCCACTGCCCACTCAAAAGCGTGGAAATTAGATGCAAGAAAACAATGATGTTATTTTTCGACATTAATTTTCGTGGGCATTATTTTGGGTCAAATCACACTGGATTTCGAGCTAGTTTATCCAATTATTTTATTTAAAATTTTCTTTATCCAACCATAATGTACGAATATTGCTTACAATTACAAATATTTCAAGACTGATTTTAAGCAGAGTTCAAACAATTGGCATTACACAGTACTTTAATTGAAATAAATTCCATGTGAGTGTATCAGCGCAAGCACAATTAAACCTAAGTTAATTACAAAAGTTGTAGCACTGCATGTTGTATTGTCTTCGGAAGGTTCCTTTCCATCTTCGCACTGACAAATGGCTGCCTCATTTCCGTTTTTTACGCACTCCGCTCCAAAAATACAGACACGATCTGTAGGTCCAGTTTTCCCTGGGTCGCAGGTACCACCAACTTTAACGGCGCATCGTTTCCCAATTTCCCAATATGTGCTACTCCCATCACAAGAGCATGTTTTGGAATCTTCAGCACAAATCAGCATCTCGTCCTGATTGCATTGATCGGGCTTTGAGACAGGGTCACAGTTGGTAGCATACCCAAATTTGCAGTGATAGTCTTTAGTTTGGGTATAGCCTGTGTCGCATTTGCAGTATCCAATGGGTCCTAAGGGAACACAACTTGCTCCAGCTGGGCATTTAGTCACTTCATCACAGGTGCCTCCGGTTCCGACCAAAGAATTGCATTTATTTGGTTCACCGTACCATTCGTAACCGGGATAACACTGGCATTTTGAAGTTTCGTCATCACAGTCCAGTGAATGTAGAATGGAACAGACTCCTACTTCAATGTCTCCATTATCTGAACAAGGCGTTTCAAAACTTGACCAGCAAAGTCCAAGCTCAGAGACATAACCGTCTTTACATTTGCAAGTCTTGGCTCCTTCAAGTCCACTGCATTCGCCATGGAAAACGCAGTTTTTGTTTAAATCACAAGAACTGTCCGCTCGTACCAAACACTGTTCGTTGAGGTAAAACGTATTGTTGGTAGCTTCACCAATGCATTTGCAGACTCGTTCAGTGCCATCACTTGCTTCTGGACACTCCAGAAACTTCGAGGGATCACAACGAACTGTCTGGCTGCACTTTTCGTTGTACCCTGCTCCCTCCAACGCGGTACTGACAAAATCTGTTGCGATTGAAGTGTTTGCTAGCAGTATGGTAAATAGTCCAGCAAAGGTGTAGTATTTTGCCATTTTGATATTATTTCTTGTTTTGCTTTAAAATTTACAGCTCGGAATAACTGACTCCTCTCCGCTGTACGTCGCCTGAGCTTGGCCGTTAAATAGTACTGGCTGAGTCCTCACTGAAGTAAAGGTCGTCTTCTTGACATTGTCAACTAATCAGAAAAGCAATTGGCACTTTTGAATTGGTGATATAAAAATATCGCATCTCATGGCAAGGTTTCGGGTGACGTAGTGGCATAATGGAATATTTCAGTTATCGCCACGCGACAGATCCTTATCAGAGCACTTTTTGGGGACTATAATTTTGAGCACTATAATTGAATAACGCAACTGAGTCAGGCAGCCTTTTAAATTCTGATCATACAAAAATAGATGAATGATTCAGACACGTGGAAATGCCATACACATATGCGAATTCACATATCACTGAATCGATAATTTGATAATGTTATACACTTGCATTTCCATTCTGTAACGGAAATGATGTTGTAGCCAAAGCA